>JASGAU010340828.1:0-14268 GCA_030220045.1 Australoheros facetus
ATATATATATATATATATATATAAAAACAACCCAATTATTATTGACCTCTGCACCGCCTCAAAAACACAGCAGCAGTGACTAATTAAAACTGAAAGGTTTCCCATTCCCTCCTTTGTATTTTTTCTCAGTGTGTGAGTGTGTATATACTTGTATTTAACTGAAAGCCCCAGTTAGTCAGAGTATCTGCATATTTTCTACAAATAGACAAGATTGCACTCAAGTACTTCGTGTTGGGAAAAGAAAGAATTTTCCATGTGTATTTATGAGCCACTTGGTCCAAGCAGGACGGTTTAAAAGCAAAAACAAACCACGGAGCAATCCAAGTAGGCTGTTTCTTTCTCACCAGCCAGACCCTGGGGGGACGAGTCATCAACCTGCCGATATGTCTGGCACTGACAGAACCTTCCAGTTCAATCTCTGTTTCATTCAATTATCATCCCCTGGAACAGGCCTCTACGTTGTTTGCCCTCAAGAGGAACTTGTGTCGCACCCACAGTATCCAGTGTGCACTGCTCTCTTGCTGTACCTCGACTAAAACCCATTTCTACAGTGTACATGCTATACCGTGCAAAAGTCAAGAATGACCCCTCATTTGTTTATATTTTGCTTTCAATGAGCCAGGCTTTAATTTTTTTAAAGTGGTCTTGAGCAATAGGTCTCTGGATTTCTGAAATTTGAGGAAACTAAACAAGTGGAGGACAAAAGAAGAAATGGCAGGTCTATAAAAAAACAAAACAATCTACAGCAGATGAATAGTATCTGAAAGTTATATCCTGGCAAAAAATTCAGGAAAACCCGACACAGGGCCTGAGAGATTCATCTGGCCCTTCAGTTGATCCTTCTACTGTTCACTGAAGCCTTATCAGAAATGGTCTCTGTGGAAGGATGGCTGTCAAGAAAACAATTTTTAAGGAAGGGAAACAGAGAGAAAAGGTTGAGGTATGCCACACTGGACAGTGACTAGAGGTCTTATGGGGTGATGAATCCAAATTTTGAATGGTTCAAATCGTCGTTAGTATGTACAGTGGAGGTCAGGAGAGACATTTGACAGTGCGTGGCTACAGCCATCAGTAAAACATGGTGGAGGCTTTGTCATGGTTTTGGGCTGCATTTGAATTAGTGGTGTTGCGAATCTTGTCAAAACTCATGGAATTATTAAAATCCTGTCAGATTTAGACCCAACATGCAGTACCTGTCATGTAACTGCTGTGGCAGGCAGGCAGACGACCCCAAAGCAGGACTCCAGAGGAAGGAAGTAAACTTTGTCTTAAGCTTTATCAAACACAACACATTAATAAAGCTGGACAGGAGCCAGCACAACAAACACCAAACTCACTTGAACTTAACGTAACTTGAACTTGAGCATGACTGTGAGCGTGTTATGAGCGTGAGGATGAGGATGAGGATGAGGACACAGCAGGAGGAACAAATAACGACGATGGAGGATGCAACAAAAGACAGGGAAAAAATGCAGACAATATAAACACAGGGAATCAAAATGTGACTAAAACATGCACAAGACTTGGGTAACTAAACTAAGAAAGCCTGAAGATCAAAATGAACTAAAACTAAGAACAGAAACCCATAACAAGGCAAAACTAGAAAACGTACAAATAAGGAATCTTTTAAGGAAAACAAAACTCAAATTTGCAACAACATAATAAACACTTCTTAATATAAATAAGAGGCAAGGCTCAAAACAAAAACTCTGGGTCAACAGACCCGAGATCATAACAGTACATCTGGAAAATGTCTGATTACCTTGATTCAGCAATAAAGCCTGTGTTTCAAGTCCACGTCTGACTCGAGTTCTGCAATTTTGGGTCCACACCCTGCCTGCCTCGCTCCCGTATCGTGACAGTAAAAGCCTACCTGGATAGAAAAACACACAAGGGAACACTATCAGCCATGGACTGACCTCACCAGAGCGCTGACCTCAACATTACTGAAGCAGTGTGGGATGCAACATGTATGAAATAGAAAAAAAATATACATCCCTATACATATCAGCCAATGAGACACACAAGGATGGGCGGGAAAAATATAAGGAACGAAGGGATCGTTCAAAACTTTTGCACAGTACTGTATTAGTTGTGCATTACTGGAATGGATGAAATTAAATAGATGAAGTGAACAAATGCCCTGGAAATCAAGAAACTTGGCAAGAAAGCCTGTGATCTGTGACCAAACCTGAAGCTGCTACACTGACAGTTAATTGTGTCGGTTCACAGAACGCTGGTCTGAGCTTATATAACAAATCATTTCATTGTAGTGCTAACAGTTACTAAGATGAGAAAGTGACAATATCAACTGATGGATACACAAAGTTGCCTCTATATTAATTGTGAAACTGCCCAAAGCCATAAAAATAAAGACATAACGTAGTGGTAGGTGGAATTGAGAAGCGGGATTCGTCATGTTGAAAAAATTATGATGACAATTATGATGAGACAGACAGTGCATCAAATTGGTTGGCTGACTTTGATGAAGCTGCAAGTGCCCCAAAGTGCTCAAAAATTTAAGCTTATGAAATTTAATGACAGAAGGGCAAACTCCACTGCAGAAACACGCATGGGTTCACACATACAGAAATATAATTGAAAGCACTAAAACAGCTATCAAAGACCTTGGCGGGTTTTGTTGGCTCTGTAGTTTGTTTTCACCACTGTTAAATAAGCGTGCATATTAATGGTACAGCAAAAAGCTTCATATAAAGTTTCAAGTATTTTTAATATCGAGTTTTTTGCATATCAAACGGTGCATTAATGCCTACTTGTCCTCTCTTCTTGTCAGTCAGTTTTTCTTTCTCCTTCACCCTCAGCAGCAGTTCTGTGTCTCCTCTGGGAGACTTCAGCCCTCCTCCCACCCAGCAGATGGTCAAGGTTGAGCACTTCTTGATTCAGCTGCACTTCACATCTTTGTCTTGAAAATGAAGCCACTATCCATCCTCCTTTTAATTATTACATCTGGTGTTTAAGTTTAATTGAACTCTATTTCTATATATTCCGCATTTTTGTCAGTGTTTTCTTACATTTTGTATGTGTGAAGCGGTGACAAATATATTTTGAGATAACAGCACAAAGGAAACTGTCAGACGATTAGACCGTGCTAGCCTCTATCCTGCGTTTTACTTTATGTGCCAGTGGGTCGCTGATGTTTATCAAGCGCAAACCAAAGCCAAATATTTTGAGATTTCACAGCAGCAGATGGCGAGATGAGGGCATTTTCTGAAAAATTCTGACGTGCTTACCTCTTTTCCCGCTGACAAAGACAGAGATTTATTTGAAGGCGTGGGAAAATTATTCATGAGAAATGGGGTCTTAGTTTTGGAAAACATCACTGCTAACAACAGAGATGCAGTGAGAAATAAGATACTGATCCACTTGACCAAGGTCTTGTTGAATGTTTAAAAATGTTGAAAACATTAATGATTTAAACAGGGAAATGGAAATAGAATTGTTGCATAAGCCAGCCGGCTAACCTGTTGCTTGTTACATGGCTCCTGTTTCTTGAGAGAAAGAGATTGCCTGTCTGTGTCAGATCTAGTCCAGGCCCCTAGGAGCAGAGAGCTCACAGAGCACAGTGAGGACAGCCACATCAGGGCAGCACACAGACAGCTGGCTCCCTCAGATGATGCATTGGCCTTGGCATCCTAATTGGCCCCAGTGCCTCAACCAATGCTCCAGCCAGGCAATGTGGTGTTTCTGTATGTGTGCACCCATGTGTGTTCTGCATGTCTGTCTTTGTCTGCGCATACTGGAGGTTCCACAATTCTGTGTTTGCATTTTCTTTCTGTGTTCATCTGTTTGAGCATCGTAAACTCCTGATTTTTTGGGAATGCTTTTTGAATGTGAAAATATTTTTATTCAGGTGTGGCTCCTTCCTTACTTGTCTTGGTGAATGCACACCCCATGCAGAGCTTTGGGCCAGGCTGTACTTCATCTGACCTTTCATCTGCATGATTTGCACATACACACACACACACACACACACACACACACACACACACACACACACACACACACAATTATAACTGTGCGCAGCTTCATCATATGTAAATGTGAACATTTATTTGGCAGCACATACACCCTTTTGCTATATTTATTTATCCATCATCTACCACATGCCATCATTACATAAGAAAAATAAAGTGTGTATTCATGTGTGCATCATGTCACAGCATGTATGGATGCCATCAAGCATTCCAGTATGTAACTGTAGTGTTATTGTATGTGTGTCCTTTTGCTGTCATGACTAATATCAGTCAAGTTAAGCATTATAAAGACAAATGACTTGAGACATTTACATTATCCCTGACTCTACTAAATGGAGTTAATTATTGTTGTCATCCTGCCTGTTACAGAACTGTCCAGTGACCTTAAGTGGTGGCATTGGCCTGGTGGGAAGAAAACTGGAAACTAAATGAAAAGGTCACACATTCAATTCCAACAACAGTTTATGCATGCATCATTTAAGAGGACATTTAAGTCATACACGCTGCAGGGGGCAGGACGCATCATGCACGCACATCAGTCTCAGGTTAAAGGAAAGTCCTTAATACTGTATTGTACATTAATACGAGTAAAAGGTTTTCATTTGCTAAAACAGATGCGTCATCAGTCGTAAATTCATCAATATGCAGGACAGCTGATTACTATCATCACTGCTTGTAGCATAATTTGCTCCTTCCCTCCTTCTTGTTCAATTTCAGGACCCTATAGTGAAGCTGCAGGCTTTAATAACTATTTTAACATGGGCCAATGTCGACTCACTGGAAAAATAGGCTGCAACTTGCTCAGAATTGGAAGTATATAGTGGACCAATTACCCCCATGGTGATGGCAATATACTAGTGTAGCTATAGGCTGGAGTTGCTGTGGGTGTAATTGATGTTGCTCGGTGGCTGCCAGAGAGGTTGGAGGCATGCAGACCACAGAGACATTTCCTCTAATAGGCCCTGCCAGGGGTCACAGCACACGCTACAGACCAAAGCACTTACAACCTCACCGGCACTCTGGTGTCTCCTCCAATACATACTGTATCACATGTTCAAACTGAGGCTGTTTTGGCCTGTTTTAGCCTGAAAACGCTAATATTTTTACTAGCCCTTTCAGGCTAATAACAATATTTGCTGTATTCCAAAAGATAGTTTAATACTTTGGAACAATCTGCATTTTACTATTTAAGAGTGAGATATTGTGATTTCAGAACAAAATATAAAATGACCAATTTTAAAGTTGATTTGAATACGTTCTACACCCCCAATTTAGAAAACGTTGGGAGGCTGTGTAAAATTTAAATAAAAACATAATGCAGTGGTTTTATAATTTCATTCATTTCATTTCAAGAAGAAAAACTGCTCATTTTGAATTTGCCTGAAAAAATGTTGGGACAAGGCCATGTTTACCACTATGTAGTGACCCTTCTTTTAACCGAGCCCATAAACGTCCAAACCGAGGAGACCAGCTGCTGGATTTTTGGGAGAGGAATGCTGTCCCATTCTTATCTGATATAGGATTCTAGATGCTCAGCAGTCCTGGGTTTTCTTTGTTGTGTTTTTTATTTCATGATGCTTTTCGTTTGGTGAAGGGTCTGGACTGCAGGGGGGTCAGTTCAGCACCCAGATTCTTCTACTACGAAGCCCTGCTAGATGCAACATGCTAAACCACGTTTCTTGCTGAAATATCCAAGGCCTTTCCTGAGAAAGACATCATCTGGATGGGAGCATCTGTTGCTTTTCAGCATTGATGCCTTTCCAGATGTGCAAACTGCCAGTTCGATGGGCACTAATGCACCCCCATACCATCAGAAATTCAGGCTTTTGTACTGAGTGCTGATAACAAGCTGGATGGTCTTTCTCCACTTTAGTCCAGAGGGCACAGTGTCCTTGTTTTCCAAAATGTATATAAATACAACTGAAGATATTTTCAACAAAGAAAAGGGATAGTTGTTTAAAAAAAACTAACAAAAAGTCAATTTATTATTTTTTCAAATCAAGAGAATGTGCACAACTATGGAATGACTGCTGAGGTACCTTTTTGACAAATGTTATAGCTTAATGGCTCTGATAGAAAGTAAAACTTCCTTTTTTGTTTTTTTATCTAGCCTGTTACAACCTTTTCTTCAAGTCAAAGGCAACACAGGCAGTAACAACCATCACTTTGCCAAAATGTGGGTCTAAGTGAAAAAGCAAGAAAACAAACCACTGTGTGGCAAGAAATTATATTTATTTTCAAAAACAACAGGCAGGAGTTAATAAGAGGTACATACACATGAGGGTCTACAGNCCCCCCCCCCAAGAGAGAAAATGAAGAAGCACTAGGCTACAAAAAATAGTCACAAACCTGAGTTCCCTGACCAACCACAAACCAAGAGAAAATGTGTTTGTGAGAGAACCCTTACCAGGATTCTTTACACTAACACAAACACTTCCAAGAACTAATACAATGGTCAAAAGCTGAGCTTCAGGGTAGTTACAGATTACTTACAAAGAACACCATTCCAGTGCAGACAAAACAAGTCTCACCACAACACACACTCACGTACTCACACACAAAGCCCAGTTGCCAGGCGGGAAGAAGCACTTGGTCCTGAGGCTTGATACAGAGCCCCATTAATGATCAGATAGCATTCAGGTGTTCAGGCATTCAGAGGTGTGGCAGACCTGAAATTCACAGAGAGACAGACAGCTTACTCTCTCAAAAAAGACCTGGATGTAACAAAGATGTAAAAGAGGATGGCCACAGACAGTTTTATCTAATCAAGGTTCATGATATGATTTGTGCTACAAAGTATAAGAAACTACTGTGCGAAGATAACAACACCCCCCCATTTTATGAGGACATGAATCATCTAAATATGAGTCTGTGATGGACTATGCTTTTGTGGAACTTAATGAGCCATAGATGATAGATATGACATTCATTAAGAAAAAAGCACGTTCGAATAATTCACTTTTGGAAAATGATTGATTTCGCTTAGAAAACCTCCACCTCAAGGTTTTATAATTAACATGTAACTTACAGAATATTTTCTGTATTGTTGGTTGAGAAAACTGGTTTCTGTCTAAAGCTATAATCCTGATATAGCTGGGAGAAAAGTAGTCTTCAATAAACCTGTTGAGAGTGCCCTTCAGAGGTGGCATGGTACTATGCCGTGTTTATTACTATACTTTTTATAATTAGATTATTCAACAAAAACAAAAATACATGCAAAATGCATTTTCTGGCATTAAGGTAGTGCTGGTTGTTTCGATGTTATTCTGCACACCCCTCACCACTGTACTTTGCATGTTGCATTTATGCATTAGCCTTGCAATGTGCAACCCCAGGTAACCAAGGCAAACCCATGAGTTAAATTGTGTGCATGAAAGGCTTTTAGCTCAAAGTTCAGCTATGTGTATATGGTTACTTGTTGAATTTCAGCCAGAAGGTAACTTAATAGAACTGAAAAAAAAAACAAACAAAAAAAAAAAACTGCACTAGTTGGCAGGAGTAAGTTTTACTGCCTTCCATAAATTTGACTTTGCCAGTTATTAAAAAAACCACAAGTGAGGTTAGTGAACAACCTCCAAAGGGACGATTGCCTCATCCTGATTAGCATAATATTAAAGGAAGGACAAGTCTGGGTGTTCTTTAAAAGAAACAATTCAGTACTTGTGAATCAAACTGAAATAATAATTGAATAATGCACGCTTGTTTTAGATGAAACACTGAAGCATTACTTAAATTATTATTCAAATACCAGTGTGGTACAATAAATTCCATGGTAAAAACATTTTTGTCCCAGCAAACCTGAACAACAATGATACTTAGTTTTGAAAACATCATCATCATCATCATCTTCTAAAGTCAATGCTAATCATTTGCTTCATAAGTTTAAGAAATAAAGTATTAATGGAATTATGCAAAGCAAAAGTTTCATAGTACACCCAAGTTATAGAAAAACCAAGGACACAATGAAAGGACACTTGAATAATTTAACTAATAAATCATCCAGTAGAAATTGAATTAAATAACTGAAACTTATTACCACGACCATTACAGATAATGCCTCAGTGGTGCATGAATTTAATAAAAGCTTCATACAGACAGCAAAGAAATGAATTCTAAATTCTTCTGTGACGCAATTCTATAACTAATTCAATGGCTAGAAAATCACCAAATTCTTTTTTGTATTCAAGAGGTTAGACATGGAACTGGAGACCAGTTGACAGCTACCTGGCAATCTCCGGTCACTAGGAAAAAAAATGTAATTCCCAACCAGCTGGCAAGAAGTTGCTCGAGGTTCCTGGCTGTCACTAGCTGAAATCAGCTGTGGTGGAACATAGTCTGCATGAAAGATGGGAACCTGCAAACACTTGCTAAAAACCACTGAGCAGTAGTGACACTTTCTTTACAACTAATTTCACCTAGCGATTGCATGTAACTTCCAGCAACCACTTGCTAACAGGAATACCAATTTGTTTCTTATTGATTGGTGTTTTCTCACCAGCCAGTCTGCAGGCCTGTGAGACTGAAGTTTTAATAAAATAGAAATCACAGAAGGCATTAAGAAACTATGAGACTAAAGGCCTTTACACACTGGACGCACTGTGTAAAAGCGACACAAAATTCCAAATCTCTCGGACGCGAACTTGTTGTGTAACCTACATTCACACTGGATGCGTTGCGTTTTTGCGAATAAATCAACCTCATAAAACACACTGTGAAAAAAAGGCAGTCGACATCAAGCGATGATATAATGAGGTTCTGGTGTTTCTAAACAGGGGAAGGAAGAACTAGAGGTTCTGGATTCATCCAAATCTCACGAGAAATCAGAAGCAGGGAGAATTTCATGGTTTGATCCCGGAGCTGAAGCTGCACCACGACAGCTATGAGCTCAATGCAGCGCTCTGATTGGTCAGTTCAGTTTAGGTCAGAGGTCATATCTCAAAACGCGCACCGATACACTGAATATACAGTGATGTGGGAACAGTAAAATTATACTATTTTTCCTCAGACACACAGCTAGACACTGCTGCGGGTCAATCAAGCCACTGAATTTATTTCTCTGCCTCCTCAGATGTGATCCCAACTCTGCCAACAACTCTTGAGCTGATATCCTGAAAGCGGCCGTGATACCGCTTCAACCATGGGATCAAACCATGAAACTCTCCCTGCTACTGCTTTCTCCACAGAGTTGGATGAACCCAGAATCTCTGTTTCTTCCTTCTCTTCTTTAGAAACATCAGGGCCATCATTACATCATTGATGGCAAGTGCATTTTTTTCACAGTGGGTTTTATGATGACGATTTATTTGCAAAAACGCAATGTATTTGGCGTGTATGTAGGTTACACGCCAAGTTTGCATCTGAAAGATTCAGAATTTCTTGTCGTTTTTTTACGCAAGGTGTCCGGTGTGTAAAGGCCTTAAACTGTCTTTATTTTATTTTTCTATACAAACAGTTAATTGGTTAAGTCATATCCTAAAAGCAAAAAAGGTCATTGCTGCTGAAAAATAGAATGGGCATTCCCCAAGGATCAATCCTTGGCCCACTACTTTTTAATTTGTTTATCAATGACCTCAGTTCAGTGCCAGTTTCATGCAGATGTCATGCCACTGCTCTGCTTTTTCACCTACATTAATAAGGCAGCAGCAATCCTAACATTTTTGGATATGTCCGTCAGTGGCTACAACATAATCACCTTGTTCTAAAAATATGACACTACATACCCATTCAGGCTGCCCAGCAATTTATGCATTCTATGATATTTTCTCATTTTTCAGCTTGTATAACAGCATGAGCTCAAGTGTCACCATCTACAATTAAGCATCCTTACAACAAGTCTGAAAATAATGGATAAACAGCCTGTTCAGTGGTATTGTTGTCACATGTTAAAGAAAACAAACACACAATCTACTTAGTTTAGAGAGTTTTGTTCATTTGCGTTTCTTTAAAGTCATATTCAAATATCCAAACAGTTCAGCTGCAGAACCTCTTTCCAGATACATCTACGCACAAGACAGTGACAGAGCCATGAGGTGCATGGGGGAATGGCAGCTGTTTACAGATCTAAATTTGGACAACCAGTACTCTCCATAAAGACTGGCCATCTATGGAACACACAAATCAGAGCTGCAGCCTTTTTACTTAATAATTATTAATATTCTTAGAAGTTCTAATTAATTAGTATTTTAATTATTGTCTTTTTATGTGCATTTCTGTCATGGTCCCTGGGTCTAGGACCCAGGGTTTTTGTAATTCTTTATGAAGTGTGTCTGTCTGGCATGTTGGGTGATTTCCTGTTTTATTTTGCTGGTCCTTTGTCTCTTGTGAATTGTGTTCTGTTTGTCTTATTTGCTCCTGATCAGGTTCACCTGTGTTCCTCTGCTGTTTTCCATGTTTCCTAATCACCCCAGTGTGTATATATTGCCTGCGTTTTTCCCTTGTACATTGCTGCGTCCTCTTTGTTGTCATTGCTTTCTGCCAGTTTCTTCAGTTCTGTCTGTCCTGTGTAGAGTCTTGCTTTAGGGTCCTCAATCTGCCTGCCATAGTGGTACATGACAATTTCATTCTTGGTTAGTCATTTTCCCACAGTTTTTTTTTTTTTCCATTTAATGTGCATTTATTATTTTTTTTCTGTGTTGTGTTGTGCTTTGAAGTAATTGAATAGTGTAAAATTTTGTGTATTGTAGATGTTAAAGCATAACTAGGGACACTGGTTGGAAGTGAATGCATCAGTTTTCAGAGCATGAAACTGATGTGCAACACATTAGTTTTACGCTCTGCATTGGAGCTATATTAAACTGCATCATCGCTTTCAATATTCACTAGCTCTTTTTATGCCCCCGATGAAGAGCCCAGCAAGGCTGGCAATCAGTCTAAACCAGTAAACCAGATTAAATAAAGGTTATTAATACAGACTTTCACATTGTTCTCCTTCTGCCTAAGAGTGCCTGTTGCAATAGTTTGTAACTGTCTGCGTATGTGTATTGCCGGTAACAGTTGACTATGATGCCAAACAAGATTGGGAAAGTAAAATAAATCACAGGTTAACATGGGTTACAAAATATTCTCCAATAAATAAAAACTGAACACAGAAGTAAAACAAAAGCAGGGAACAAAGGCAGGAACACAGATGGAATGACAAACAGCAAGGGGAATGGGAAGACTATAAATACTAATTGGGTAATTGAACACATGTAAACCAGATGACAACAGGGAAAACAATGGCAAAGAAGGGAAAAAGGAAGGAAAAGCTACTGAAACACAAGGAAAATGGTTAACAAAATAAAACAGGAATTAAAGCAAAAACATGTCCTCTTCCTCAGATCGTGGGTTACACATGACAATAATAATAGTCTGTTTTTGAACAACTTATTCTACAGTTTTGTAAGAAAAAAATGGTCGCTTGTTTGATCTGTTTTATCAGTAAAAAAATTCTAGAGATGCTTTTAATTTTCCAAACCTACCCTGTGCTCAATTTTTTGTCCTGCTCAATCTTATTCCCTCAGAAAAGGCTAAAATCCTGTTTATGTAGGCCTCCAGTAACTGTTAACCCACTAAATCAAATCCTTTCAACTTTAAAAAAAAAAAAATTGTAGTTGGTCTCATCTGTGCCTTTAACTTCTTTCCCTCCCTCGCTCTGTTTTTTTTTCCCTTTACTTTTCTTGTTCACATGAACTTTATTTGTGGTGAGTAAAATTCTGTCAATTTTGCTTGTTGCCCTCTGGCGTATTCTACAAATGCATTTATCTTAATTCCCATTGACAGTTCAATTGAGGCAGCCGCAATCACAAGTGATATCCTCACTGAGGTGGCAAGCGTCTGCAGCACTTTAATCAAGATCGATCGGCCTAACTTTATCCAAGTATGAAACTACAGCTGAATACACTGAGGTGATAAGGTTTTGGTATCTCTTTTTAAGGACAGTATCTGCAGGTTGTATGTGTGCAACTCAGTTGTGTACTATCTCTTCAAATTGCTGATAGCTGCAAAAGTTCCAGAAAGGTTATGCTCTTTCTACAGTGTGTCCGTCAAGTGCTGATCAAATGCCTCGCAATGACACTTCTTTACCTGTACTACACTGTGAAGTAGATATGACATGACGTTTCACTGAAAACCTTAACGTGAAAAGATTACATCTTGTAACCTTGGGAAATGCACGTTCACAGAAACCAAACTGTAATAATCAAATCCACCTTTTGTTTCTTGAAAGGTGTTCTTTTCTGGCATTTCTGACATACATATCAATGTTCTGGGCACAAAAGAAAATCAGTTTATATCTTCTGTTGAAGCTTTTGCGTCTTTGACCTTTGCCCTTTTAGCTCATCATGTTGCGACTCATAGTTAAAATTTTCCAAATGTAGCCTGAAGGGTCTTTTATTGTCCCATGAACCTTATTATGAAAGTGGACTCTTAAGGAAAAAAGAATTGCAAACTCGAACCACATTGCCATGTGTTTTGGTAGTATGTTTTCAGCAGTTGTGGCAAAGAGAGAATGCTTCAATTATTGGGGTGTGTTGTATTCAAGCCTGCCTCTTTCAAGCCCTCTGGCATTCTGAACCACTGTACTGTTCCTCATTAACATTTTACTGTGGTAGGTGACCCTGCCATTCATTTACAGACAATTGCTTCCTGACAATGTTTTTTTTCCTTACTCTCAAAGGAGAGCAGCCTATTCTCTCCAGAATGTTAATGTCTTGTAAATCCAGACATGTGTCTGAGTTGAGAAGGAGCAAACTACCTTCTCCTCTTCTGTTGAGCATTATTAAAAAATTCAATTAGTGCACTGAACCAGAGTCAAGAGAAAACGACACAAAAAACAAAACAAAAACAAAACAAAAAAGCTGTCTTCAGTGTTGGGGTGTATGTGTGCGAGTGTGTGTGTGTTTTTCTTCTTCTGAGAACACAAAGTTGTTTTCTTTCAGCTGAAAGGGAGGCATTTGCCAGGTTTGCACTTGGCAGAAGATGTAGGCGAC
This sequence comes from Australoheros facetus, assembly GCA_030220045.1. Classification (NCBI taxonomy): domain Eukaryota; kingdom Metazoa; phylum Chordata; class Actinopteri; order Cichliformes; family Cichlidae; genus Australoheros; species Australoheros facetus. The sequence continues at coordinate 12,965 of JASGAU010340828.1, forward strand.
ACAAAAGGGGATCAATACTCAGTCGTCTGCTGGCTGAATTTAGAATCAATGTCTGTTCTGGGGCAGCCGCAACAATGGCAGAGGTGCATACATCAATAAAGACGTCTGCTTGTGAATTACTGTGAATCCAGTCATCGTCAAACATATTTCAGTTTTCTTAATGTGTACAAAGTGACTTGACATTTCTCATTGTTGTGAGTGGCCATGCACATGGCACAAATTTCAATTTCCATTAAAAAAAAGGCTACCAAAAAAAAAAAAAAACCCCAGTAACCAAAACCTATAATACAAGCAGTGGTACATTGGAACTAAGAACATTGGTATGCTAATATATTGGTAAGTGGTATGCTAATATAAAGATAGAAGGTACCTGGCCTTTATTTCAGCTAATGAGGTTATGACATTTTACTCTACTGCTGTTGTCATTAGTTACACGGTATGAACAAAGTACTGGACCACCTATAGCCTTAGAAACCCGTGCCACGAAGCTCCCAGTGTACAGTTTTTGTGCTGATGTTAATGTCAACAGAGGTTTGGAGTTATTGAGCCAGCAGACTGCAACTTTTACTCACTCTGTGGCTCAGTACTCAGCAGCCTTGCTCTATGAGTTTGCGGCTGCGTTGCTGTGGTTCCCTAAATGTTTCTGCTCTACAATAATATCACTTAAAGCTGATTGTGAATTTCATGGAGGTAATAAATTTCACAAACTGACTTGCTGCAGCAGCGGCATTGTGTTACAGTACCAAGCTCAAATTCAGTGAGCTCTTTGGGTCAATTCTTTCACAAATGTTTGTAAAGGCTGACAGCATGACTAAGATGCTCGACTTACACCTGTGGAAATGAGACTGAAAGAACTAAATTCAAATATTAAAGGGTGTTCATATAGTGTATTTTGTACACATGCAAAAAAAGTCTCCAAATACAACTACAGCAGATTTTTCATACTAAATATCTCGACAATAATAATTCAGCAATGCATGACTGCATAATCCTGATAAGAGTCACTGAGCTCTATGTGTACTTTTGCTATGCTAGGCCAAGGTTTTGGTGAAGCAGTGACAATAGGAGATGGCTCGTTTGCATTAGCTGTACCTAGTAGTACATAATGCAGCTCTGATACAGTGTTAGGCCAGCGAACAATAATGCTAAAGCTCATATCACTGACATAAAATTAAAATATAACAGTAGTACTGGATTAAATATTAATTTTATAGAATATCCTATGGTAGTAAAGGTAATTCAAATCTAGCCGGGGAGAAGGATACTCCTAACTAACTGCAAAAACTACTGTAATATATATATAT
>JASGAU010340832.1:0-26495 GCA_030220045.1 Australoheros facetus
ATTGATGCTGTATTGGCCGCAAAAGGAGGCCCTACACCATACTAATAAATTATTGTGGTCTAAAACCAGGTGTTTCGGTTTCATTGTCCAACCCCTGTAGATACACATTATACACTGCACAGGAATTACTTTCACATAAAATAAGTAAACAAATTCTCTTTTTCTTCCTCGCTGCTAATTCTACTAAGACAGTTATTAATCATCTAAAACTAAAACCATTCCAAAACCTTCATTATAACAGTTCGATGATATGGGATAATATCCCAGCTACAAGCTCTCCTCTGTGCCACTTCTGAGTGTTCCATAAAAGATCTTTAATGTTCCAGTCTACCTGCCCTATCTTGTCTAAATTGTTCCTTCAGTTTCCTTTTTTTAGCACTTGAGTCTTTTTTGAGACAGTTTCCCTCCATGTATATATACACTTAGTCTGTTGGGTAGCTCATTTAAATAAATTCAAATAAAACATTTGTAATGCTCCAGCGTTGTGAAACACTTCCACACTTCTGATGACGACTCCATCTGTGGGTTCTGGATGTTCACGTTTCACCGTGCAAAAACTTATGCTGTGTTAATGCTGTCCTACCTGTCACCATACACAGTTTTTGCACCTATAACTAAATACTGTGGGATCCATCCATCCATCCATCCATCCATCCATCCATCTCTCTCTCTCTCTCTCTCGCTCTCTCTCTCTTCCGGAGAACTAGAGCCTATCCCAGCTGTCATAGGGCAGGGTACACCCTGTACAGGTCGCCAGCCTGTCGCAGGGTTAACACAGAGAGACAGACAACCATTCACACTCACATTCACACCTATGGGCAATTTAGAATCACCAATTAACCTAACCCCACTAACTGCATGTCTTTGGACTGTGGGAGTTAACCAGAGTATCCGGAGAAAACCCACGCAGACAAGGGAGAACATGCAAACTCTACACAGAAAGACCTCGGCCAAGGTGGAATCAGACATAGGACCTTCTTGCTGTGAGGCAGCTATGTTAACCACCACGCCAGTGTGCTGCGTAATAGAGTGTTCAGATGAATCACAGAGGAGATGAACTAAGCGACTACTAGCGACAGACACTTCAGTACATCAAGTAACGCTGAAATTAAGTAGCATGACTGCGATCGTTGCTGCTGTCACTGTTCATTTATTTTGAAAGCCGGCACGCCAGCGGCACAGGCCTATTCCCGATGTTGTAAGGGCCAAATCTTTGGGTCCCTCCCCTAAAGTAGCTTTTCACTGAGTCTTCGCCCTAAATGCTTTGGACAGAGCGCCACATATTTCTGCCATATTTCTATAGAGTAGAGTACACACGCACAAACATCATTGTTGCGCAATCCCGCTGCTCTCTGTCCTATCACATCTAAATGCACTGTTCACTGACAGAACCCAACAATAATCAATTCACGTTTAAATTAAAAAAAAAACATTTTAAAAACAGTAGCAATGTGGTCAAATAATCGTTCCATGCTTTCATGTTCATTAGTCAGCAATAACCATCGAGTGCAAGCAGCTTGTTCAGTGTGCACATCCTCTTCTGTACTGGCTGCAGGCAAATATTTATGTCAGTGTTTTAGAGAATGGTTCAACATTATGATTCTGTTAGAATTATAGAACCCTGAGCAAATTTACAATGTATGAATATACAGAGTAGCAGGCTGTAAATGAATGTGCTTCCATTATTACTGCTCCGGTTGATACATAAGAAATTACCACTAGTTTTCCTAAATGCTGCTTAGGGGCGTTACCACTTGTGGTCACACTGCCTACGTCATAAGCGGGGGATCTCATTTCGGCCAAGGATCGGCCACGAACCGACCAAGGGCGGCCAGCCATTTTAATTGGCTGTATCTGTAAGTTGGTCAGTAATGATTTAACTAGACAGAAGAGTTTGAGCTCAACCATCAGGACTGGTTTGGAAGTGAAAGGAAACTGTAAGTTACAGCCCAGACCTCCACCCCAACTTCCTGGCTCAGCTTTACCTGACCATACATGCAGTACCTGTAGACATGAATACTTTTACTTTATAACACAGAATTAACAACGGTACATGTGCAAATACAACAATCTGTAATAGCTGTAATAGGATTCACATGTGAAGGTTTTTAATGTCTGAATTTATCAGACATTAAAAATTATGCATGCAGCATCATGTAAAAACATGATGCACTTATTTATGCACGTGGAAAAGTAACAGCAACTTCATTTTTACATGTTTGGCTCAGGATATAATGTTTTGTGTTTTCCATTCATTCCAAAGGTCAATTGTGATATGCAGATTTCAGTTTTATATGGTAGAATAATTTGTAATAAAGATTTATTCAGAGATGACATTATTATCCACACAATCCCCAGCCAATTCTAACAGGGAAAAAAACCCATCAACTTTATTATCCTGTCTAAAATGTACATTTAGTCTGCTCCTTTTTGACTTGTATGTGCTGCTTTTGGTACATTGCTTTTATGATTATTAAAATGAACTGGCCACATCTTTGTTTTTGAATTATTGCCATTTTCTGTCAGTGTGTTTGAAAGGTCTGCTGACTTAAAAAGGAAAGCATCTTATTCTTAAATCTGTTTTGGATACAGTACTGTGCAGAAGGCTTCAGCTGGCCTCCTTTCTGTACATTCTTTACAATTTGCTAGGAAAATGGGAGCATCGATTTATTGAAATGTACAAACATATATAGAAATACAGTGTATAAGGCAAAAAGAGAGTGTGTACAATTCTAATGAGCTTGAATGTTAGTATTTGTATGATCACCTTTATTCTTCAGCCCAGCCTGAACTCTCTGAGGCAGCTTTGATGTAATTTATTTAAGTAGTCCTCGGGAATAGTTCTCCAGGCTTCTTGAAGGATATTCAAAGCTCATCTTTGGATGTGTAGATGTGAAAGTGATCCCACACTGCTTCAATAATGTTGAGGTCCAGGTTCTGGGGAGGCCAATCCTTGGCAGATAGTGTTTCATTGTGTGTTTTTGCAGCCAGGTATGCTTTTACTGCATTGGCAGTGTGTTTGGCATCATTATGATGCTGACAAATAAAGCTGTTTCCAACCAGATGCTTTCCAGATGGTATTGTATGGTGGATCAAAATCTGACAGTACTTTCCTGTGTTCATCATTCCATCAATTTTGACAAGATCCCCAACACCATTGGCTGAAATGTAGCACCAAAACATGACAGAGCCTCCACCATGTTTTAGATGGCTGTAGATACACAAAGAAACCCACCAAAGCTTAAATTTGTGCTTAAATCTAAGCACAAAAATTTTATCTGCATTTTCCTGCAGATTGTGGATTGTAGTTTTATCATGAGAGTGTGATTAAAGTAATTCCAAACTCTAACATTTCTTTTCTTTTTACCTGTTTCCTTTATACTGGTGCTGGTGAAAATCTTGTTTAATACTTCACTGTTGCTTCACACAGCTCAGCTGGTGCACTCAGTGTCATTTTCACCCACGTAACAGACTGCAAAGAAACATATATATTTTTAGTGCTTTTATGACCTCATTACTTTTGCTGCTTTTAGGAATAATTGCTCTGTTCAGCTGTTGTGTGGCGAGGCAGTGAGTGGAGACGAGGTGCAAATCTTAAGGGAGGTAGCTGAAGCTGTGGTGCATGTAGAAAGGCAGTGAACAGCCAGATGGCAAAGGATAAATAAGGAATAGATAAAGACAAAAGGCAAGGTAGCATCGCAACTGTTTAGTCAAATATGCTAACTGACATGTCTCATTACAGCCAGGAAAGTTTTAGGCTGTTCTGTGATGAAATGGCTGATGGGATTGGATTGGTATGGATTTTGAAGACAGATTGAGAATGGCAGTAATTATTGTAGAAAGTGGGTGTTCATTCCTTGGTGCTGGAGTGGCTTTTGTGATAGTTTGTGGGCACCACACTCTGGAAAACATTTGCAAGGCTTTATATCACCAAAAATAAACAAAATACAAGGTTTGAATCCTGTACCAAAAAACATGAAAATAGTAATATGTCATGTATGCAGTACTGGAAGTGAACCTTTCTGGACCTTATCCTTCTCAGTTTTTCTCCCTAATATCCATTTATTCATCGCTGTATGTCTGTGCACTGTGCATAAAGGTATGCTTTTCGCCTTGACTGAAAATTCATGGGTTGTTACATATCTCAATTTTAGGGATACAGAAAACCTAAACTAACCAGCACACTTGAAATTTCAAATAAACTGTTCATTGGACTTTTCACAGAGCAGAACAAGAAGTTTCATGGGTATGTTCGGTGTAAGCTCCACATGATTGACCTGTAGTGGTGTTAGTTAACACATTGTTCAGGATGAATGAAACTGACACAATGTCTGTAGTTTTAAAGTCTAACCCTGTTAGTGGGCTATAGCCAAACAACAATATTAGAACTTGTTCTCTAGAATTTATGTTCAAGGATTGTAATTCAGCCTTAAATAGACTCCTGAAAGCAATTGTTTGTTTTACTGGATGACTAAAGTTCATTTGACACTAGGAATGAGTAAAACTGGATGATACTTACCTGGGTTTCCAAGCAAGCTGAGACAAGCCAAGAAATGTGACATCAACAGACTACATGCCACTGTATGGCCAGGGAGTGATGGCACTAGATGAGTCATGAGAGAGACTCCTTGACAAGAAGCAAACCTGCCGGCAACGAGGGAAACGGCTACACACTAACTAACACAGACGTTTTTGTGCTTGGTGGCTGACAACAGACTCCAGAGGGAGCTAGACGGAGCGACTGTTTGTGTTTGTGTTGCATACAAATGACATCATGGGACTTCCACGCCACCTTGCTATAACGAACCCACCCACACTGAGACAGTACTGAGTTGTAAAGGAAACAAACCGAAAACGAGAAGAGTCGAGTTGAGTCAAGCAGAGTAGGTACTAGTGGAAAAGAGGCATTAGGCATGAGGAAAAGGACAAGATAACCTGCTGAGGTTCAAACTGAGAAGCAGAATGGAGAAGAAATGGGGTTTAAATGTTGCATGCTTGTTGCTGCCTTTCAGGCTTATTTGAGACCATCTCTAGGGTTTACAGAGAGTTACATGAAAAAAAGAAAATATCCAATGAGCAGCAGCTGTTTAGGTGAAAGTGACATGCTAATGCCAGAGGTCAGAGGAGGATTGCCAGACTGCTTCAAGCTGATAGGAAGACAACAGTAACTCAAATAACTGCTCATTACGATCAGGTTATGCAGAAGAATATCTCTGGATGCACATCACGTTGAACCTTGAAGCAGATGGGCTGCAACAGCAGAACACCACGCAGGGTGCCACTCTTTTGAGCTATGAAAAGGAACTGAGGCGGCATTTAACATGGGCTCACCAAAATTGGGCAAAAGAAGACTGAAGAAATGTTGCCTGGTCTGTTGAGCCTCCATTTCTGCTGCAACATTTGGATGATAGTCAGAATTTGGCATTAAAAAAACATGAAAGCATGGATCCATCCTGCCTTGTATCAATGTTTCAGGCAGGTGGAGATGGATGTGGGGGATATTTTCTTGGCACACTTTGAGCTCCTTAGTACCAGCTGTCATCGTTCAAACACCACAGCCTAACGAAGTATTGCTGCTGACCATGTCCATCCCTTTATGACCACAGTGTACCCATCTTCTGATGGCTGCTTCCAGCAGGATAATGCACCACTCCACTAAGTTCAGATCTCTTAAAACTGGTTTATCGATCAAGTTAACTGTACTCAAATGGGCTCCACTGTCACCAATCTCAGTCGAATAGAACAGATTTGGGATGAGGTGGAAAGACAAATTTACATCATGATTGTGTAGCAGACAAATCTGCAGCAACTGTGTGATACTATGATGTCAGTACGGCAAAATCTTTCCAGCACCAGCAGTTTCCAGCACCTTGTTGAATCTGTGCCACGAAGCATTAAGGCAGTTCTGAGTGCGAAAAGGGGTCTGAAGAGTTCCAGTACTGCTTAGTACATGTTAGATTGAACTGCAGAATGAGCCTAGCTTTTAGCTTATATGTTCTAACAGCTGGAGATGGAGGCACAAAAGGCATCAAAGTCATTTATCAGAAAAAAACAGAAAAATTAAACAACCCATCGAACATGGCTTACTTTAAATCAGTGAGTAGAAAGCACAAAGCTCTGTCAGGTGAGATCACTGAACCCGTCATCTCTTTGAGCAAGAACCATATTGAGAAAATAGGTTTTCATTCCCTTCAACGCCTTAAGAATGAACTCAAGACAGTTTATTGCTCATGAAATAGTCTATCTGTAGCAGTCCTTGGGGGATGTCTGGTAGTAGACAATACAAACAACCTTTCAACTTTTCCACAATTGTAGGGTCAGAGGAGGATATGGCTACTGGCATGCTGTCTGATATCTGATTTCTCTTCTATAAAATACTTTGATGGACAGAATAAAATACTTGTGAAAACAACTATTTACTGTAGTTGGTTGGCTGCAGAGTTCAATCCAAGCCCATCTTGGTCTATCTTGAAGGTCAACAGCAGGTTAATTGAGGTCGTCCCTACGCTCAATAACTGTTGGTTTTGTGTGAGATGTGAGACTTTATTTAGAGACCATTCATCCTGTGCAGCTGTGAGGCTGAATATAACCCTGGTTTGCTGCATCTCCTGAAGCAAAGACTGCTCTGCTGTAGTGGAGAGAATCCTCCTTCGTTCCCTCTAATTAAGTCACTCCCGTCTCTGCTTCACTTTCCTCCCCCTCCGTCATGTTCTCTCTCCATACTGTGCTCTCCTTGTTCTTCTTGTCTCTCTTGATTTTTTTTTCTTCTTCTCCTCGTCTCCATGTCTAACCCTCTGTCTAAAATTCTCTGTCTTCCAGCAGAAGCTGTCTGAAGTGGCTCCTCCCACCACCTCGCCGTCCTCCCAGACTGACAAGAGCAGACACGAGGTGCACGTCTCCTCTTTTACTCTGTAGTGTGGTGGTGCTTTGCTGTGCTTGTGTTCTGGTGCCATGTAGTCTTCTAGATTTATGTTGGCGTCCTGTGTCAGTGTCACGTTAAGACAACTGAGACAAGCTTCTTTAATTCTCCTTCTGATAATTGACCAACCAGCTGCGTCCAATCCTGGCCATTCTTTCATTACTCAGCCATACAAGTGATTTCAGATATCGTTTTTTTTTTTAACAGTATAGGACATTCCTTTGGCTCTACGTGTAATTTTAGTTTACCAGCATAAAATGACATATTGGTTGGCATCCAACTGCTTATTTATCTCAACTGATGTCAACCACTCCTGTAAGAGTGCTGCATTAAAACCTACTGTACATTCTGGACTAAAGTTTTTGTTCTTGCTTCAAGGGATTATTTTCACTTGGGTGAAATTAAAAACTCAATATTATCCAAGGAAGACACTGAAAACATTTTTGCATTTGTGTTTCTCACATTTGTCAGTTTATTTTAAACATAATTGTGAAAACTGTGCTTTTAAAGGTAATCTTTTTCAAGATTATGTTAATGCATTTCCTGTTGAACAAAGTAACTTGTTTAACTTTGTACTTTTACATTACTGAAGATGCATAGTATGTATTAGGGTGAGCTACACAAAGTTTTTAGTCCCGGCAGCTGCTGTCAGGGGATGGGGTGTGTGGTTTTGAAACACTTTAATGTTGCACTTTATTCATGGACTGCTACTCACGTCGTGTAATGCTAATTGATAAATCTGTGGTGGAATGGCTGCATGTGGGCATCTCTACACATGAGGAGGAGGGACACAGAGAGAGTTACCGGGGAGTTAATTTAGCACTTCCAGTATGATGAGAAAGTAAAATATATACTAGTGAGAGAGCACTAAGTCGCCGTTGACTTTGTTCGTATACAGTGATGACTGATTTAGCCTGCCGTTAGTGAACAAATGGGATAGATGGATTATCTGAACATATAAAACAGTTTTATTTGATATCATCTGCTTTGTTCTTTAAGCCCTTTGTCAAATTCTTTATAGCTCTTTTAAGCTGAAGTTACACGCACAAAAACAGCTAATTGGAACATCAGGCTAAGGTACCTTAGCTAACTTCACAGTTGTTTCTAGTGTCTTCTGGCCCACAGAACACTTGCTATAATCCATGTCAAGCCCACCTTGTGACTTTTGGTCCACATATGGCCCATGCAGTATTTGCTGGTATGTCATAAGTGCCTTAAGTAGCCTAGATCATGGCCAAACTGACAAACTTTAACCGTCATGTTGTTCTTGAACTTTTTACCCCCAATTTTAAAAGACTACAAATGTTTTGACAAAGTAAAGGCTGTCCTATCTTTCTACCTAAGCTGCACTATACGTACTGGCACAGGTGTATAAAATCAATCACCCAGCCATACAGTCTGCCTTTCCAAACATTTGTGAAAGAATTTGGTTGTTCTGAAGATGCTGTAATACGACGCCACTGTTGAAACAAGTTAGTTCATGACGTTTCTTTCTTCCTAGATATTCCACAATCAACTGTAAGTGGTATTATTGCAAGTGTAGGAACCACAGCAACTTAGCCATGAAGTGGCAGACCATGTAAAGTTACAGAGCGAGGCCGTGTACTGCTGAGGTGCATGGTGTGTTAAAAATCACCAATGCTCTGCTGACTCAGTAACTGCAGAGTCCCAGACCTCTTCTGGCATTAACATCAGCACTAAAACTGTGTCCCAGGAGCTTCATGTCCGAGCAGCTCCTGCAGGTGTAATGTGTAGGTGGTCCAGTACTTTAGTGTATGCATGCATACTAACAGGATTTGATCAGTGCATTGGCTCTTGCAGCAGTGAGCAGCTACTTGCCAAGAAGTAGCAGAAAAACAGAAATGGCGTGAATGCATGCGGGATTATGTAGTTTTTGCAACAAAACAAGAAAATATGTTCAAAATTTATTGGTATCAGATTTCCTATTTGAAAAAGCAATCGATTACTTGAATTGCAAAACTAATGTATGTTACTTATTACAGCAAAAAAAGTGACTTGTTATGCATGACCCCTAACCCTGTTAGCAGGAGTGAGCAGGAAATTGAGATTTTTATGCACTGTTTACTTCTGATATTGTTTGTGTATAAGGAACAAATTCCACAATGTTGCGATTTGGCTAAGGAGCAATTTCAGAGAAACTGACCCATGCTCAGGGTCAGCGCTCGTCTGAGTTAACCTGGTCAACCAGAGGGGAACTGATTCAATAACCCAAGTCACAAGCATAGCCAGCATAATAGGTGGCGGAGGCTCCCAGCTGTAATTTTCTGTGTTTTATTAGTGATGCTCAGATGGGAATATAATAGTCCGTTAATGCCGCTGAAGCAGATTGGACAACGCCAGCCTCATTACCTCATAGTTGATAGAGTTAGAGGCTTGGTGCCTGCCAGAGCCTCATGATAATATACTCTAACTTAGTGATTGATATGAAAACAATAAGCGAAGATGCAGGAAATGTCTTGTAAATGAACAGCCAAGAATCAGTTGAAACAGAACAGAGACCCGTGTTGTTATGCTGTTCATGTGTAAACAGTAGCTATTCCCCTTAGAGACACCGAGGATCAGAAATTAAAACTCAAGCACAAATAAACATTTTTCCCCCTGTGACAACACTTGACATTGGACATTTTTTTAAATAATGGGCTGCATTTGCTTTTCGGTATTTCAAACTATTGTTGTAAAAAACAAACAAAAAAACCCGCTGCTGACTTCATATGCTTACAAAAAAATTAAAATAGCAGATGCTCTCTGTGCCCATCCTGATTTGCACCATTGTAAGTACTGATGATGGTGATGCCATTGTTTATCGCGTTCAAGTAATTGCATTGAGAGCAGAGACGGCGCGGGAGAGAATGAGACGGTTATTGTTCTCATAATGGCTAGATTGTAGGCTTTACCTGCTAAACTAAAGCTTCCCTCTTTGGCATCCTGACAGTCATTAGCTCAATCCTGTTGGCATCAGTGCTGGCTCATTTACATATAACAAAGCAAGACAGAAGCATTAACCTGAAAACACTACATCAACTCTGCACGCTAATAATGTCTGCACATTAAATCTGCATTGTGAGTGCATTAAAATCACATTAAGGAAAAGGATGTCATTGTTTCCGACCTGCTATGAGGTACAGCTAATCTCTACCAGTTGGAGTTGGGCCTTCTCCTATAGAGCATTATTAGGCAAAGAAAAGTGGCTTCTCTCTCTGTTCCTATGCAGTATTACATGTTAATTATAGTACTGCAGGACAGCAGTATGTCAGTTCAATTTATCAGTAAGATATTGATATTATTAGTTTGACCTGCTCTGTTGCATCTGTAGTGTTGAGTGTAGATGCATAAATCTGTTAATAAGTACTGCAAATTATATGCAAATAAAGTAAAGCCCACTGTGCGTAAGCGTGCATTATTATGGTTAATGTTACCTGGAATTTTTATAATTCTGCTGATGTAAATATTGCCCTGAGCTGAGCATAGAAAATTGCGGAGGATTAATTGAGTCCTTTATGTATTCCCATTTCAGTTATTACGATCAGCGACACCCTACTTAACGCAGAAACACGCAATCCTCCCGGATAATGTCATGAGATTATGGTTTTACATCAGCACCACCAATTTCATCTTTGTTTTTTGTTGTGGGTAATCTCACATCTAAGAACATCAGTGCCTGTGAGCCTCACCCTGATGTCATGGAGGAGAATAGGGTCAGGGGTATGAATGAACTTTGGTGCTCTGAAGATCATACCAAAATTAATCAAATGAATTAATGTTATTTAGCTGCAGTTTAGCAAATGACTTTATTCAAACTGTAGCTTCCATTGGCAGCTTGTGGGTGTGTGTGTGCATGCATACCTGTACGTATGTGTGTGTGTGTATGTATATATATATATATATATGTAGTTTTTCCAGTCTTGAAACTTGAGCATGTCAGCGAGAATAGAAATAATATGGTCATCTCAGACACAGTTCTGTGAGCACAGAACACCTGACAGCACCTACTGTTTAAACCTTCTATTTGCAAGTGGCAGCCAATTAGAAAGAAGTTGGCATTAAGGGAGAGGAGCTAAAACAGCTGGTTTCACACAGAAGATGAACTGAGGGGCTGTAATGCCCAGTATGCCTGGATAAGAATTATTTCAACTATGAATCATGCAAAGCTAGGCATGTAGAACTGAAAATGAGCATAAGAGTGTGTGTGAATTAAGTGTGTCAGTTATACAAAAATGATACATAATATGCCTCTTTCTTACACCATTTTTTAAAATTTTTGTTCACAGAAGGAGCATGAAAAGAAAAAGGAGGAGAAGAAGAAAGAGAAGGATGCTGACAAAGCGGAGAGACACAATGACTCAAAGGTACAAACACCGCTAATAAATTCTGGATTACATGTGTTTAATCTGAAAAACAAGTCATTTGTTTTAGTTTATATTGTTCTGGAATGGGTTCAGTTATCGAGTTAAACCCGCAGTGACGCTCAGGTAAATTTTAACCACGACCGCACTGTACTGTCAGCCATCTTATGGAGTGCTGTGGTATGCTTCTGTTTGCTGTTTTGATTTCTCTGGCTTCCAAAGCTTAATCCACATCATGCAGGAGTTTGAGTAAAAAGTGTTCACAGGTTACTCAGTACTGAACAAACACTGAAAGTTGGCAGCTAACTGGAGAGCAGAAGTGGAGCATTCCCAGATGGTTTGTTACATTGAACCATCTGTGAAGTTATCCTCGGGAACTTTGTCGATTGGTGCAGACACTGTCAAAATAAAACAAACAAACTTGGCAAGCGACTGGATGAACATTTGTCTATCGGCAAACTTCAACAAATCAGAACAACAAACCACTACCAGCAGATTCAGCTGACGCTCTTCTTTCATTGAGGAAACACAGCTGTAGTAGCCAATAGAGGACACAGATTAATCTGTCCAACTAGGAATTGGCTTAAAGCTGAGCTCAAGGACATATGCAAGAATACAGCTGCCTTGCAAGTTACCCCAATTCCAAAAATGTTGGGATGCCGTGTAAAAATAATATAAAATAAAATGAAATAAAAACATAATGCAATGGTTTGCAAATCTCATAAATCCATATTTTATTCACAATAGAACATAGAAAGCAAAATAAATGTTTAAATTGAGAAAACGTACATTTAAAGAAAAAAACAAGGTAATTATGAATTTGATGGCATCAACACATTTCAAAAAAAGTCGTGACAGGGCCGTGTTTCCCACTGCGTAGCATCTCCTCTTCTTTAACAACAGTCCAAAAACATCTGCGAACTGAGGAGAGCAGCTGCTGGACTTCTGGGAGAGGAATACTGTCACCATTCTTGTCTGATGCTCAACAGTCCTGGATTGTTGTCGTATTTTTCATTTCATGACATGCCAGATGATATGTTATCAGTTAGTGAAACGTCTGGACTGCAGGCAGGCCAGTTTAGAACCCAGACTCTTCTGCTACGAAGCCATGCTGTTGCAGTAGCTTCAGTAAGCAGTTTAGACTTGTCTTGCTGAAATATGGAAGGCCTTCCCTGAAAAACACATTGTCTGAATGAGTGCATATGTTCTAAACTCTGTATATACCTTTCATCATTGATGGTGCCTTTCCAGATGTGCAGGCTGCCAATACCACAGGCACTGATGCATCCGGTACCCTCAGAAATGCAGGCTTTTCAACAGAGTGCTCATAGAAAGTTGGATGGTCCCACTTGTCTTTAGTCTTGAGGACTCTGCATTTGTCTGACCAGAGAACAGTTTCCCACTTTGCCTCAGTCCATTTTAAATGAGCTGTGGTCCCGAGAAGATGGTGGTGTTTCTGGATCATGTTCACATGTGGCTTCTTCTTGGCATGATTGAGCTTTAACCTGCATCTGTGGACAGCATGGTGTCCTGTGTTCACAGACAATGATTTCTGGACATGTTCCTGAGCCCATGCAGGGATTTCTATGACAGAATCACACCTGTTTTTAATACAGTGCTGTCCAAGGCCATGAAGATCACAGACATTCAGTATTGTTTTACGCCTTTGTCCCAAAAGCTTCTCAGAATCTTTTATGATATTATGTGCTGTAGATGAGGAGATATCCAAAGTCTTCACAATTTTACACTGAGGCTCATTATTCTTCCACAATCTGTAGACATTTTTTTTTTTCGCAGATTGGTGAACCATTGGCTTACTAAGATGGACCCTCTTTATACCCAGTCATTGTCACTGACCTGTTGCCAGTTAACCTAATTAGTTGCAAATTGTTCCTCCAGCTGTTTCTATTAGGGACTTCTTTGTCTCAACTTTTTTGACCTGTTGCTTTCGTTAAATTCAAAATGAGCCAATATTTCTCAGTGTAAACATTTGATATGTTTTCTATGTTTAAATAAAACATGGGCTTATGAGATTTGCTGATCATTGTGCTCTGTTTTTATTTACATTTTATGCAGTGGTCCAACTTTTCTGGAACTGGGTTTGATAGATGTAGAAGAAACTAATGTGCATAAAGATGAACATCTACAAAATAAAACAGCAAGTGATAACAACCAATGACAGTTTAAAACTCATCTTTTCTAATATAGATACAGAAGTCACAGAAGCTTTTCTCCTGCTATCTTTACGATGGCAGCAGCTTAGCAAAAAAAAAAAACTGCTGCTCTTGGGATGAATTTATTGCTGTGGGGTTAATCCACTGTGCTGCCCTACTCAGCACTTGGCAAGCAGGACACAGGATCTTGGCTGGAGTCTTGCAGTACTGTAGCATGTATTTACTGTCAATGTGTTGCTCAAACTGTATATTAACTGTATATACCCTTTATTCTGCTTCGATCACCAGAACCTTCCTAATCTGAGATGAGCCAAATAGTCTCTCATTCCCTCAGACACAGTGCATCACAACCCTTTTGTAACACACATGATCATAGCTAATACTGAATACACTTTGATATATTTGGAGCCACATGAAGTTGAGAAATCTAGCACACATACCTGAGGCTCAGAGATGTAAATCTACAGTTAATGCTGCACAATTACAACAAGTATAACTGGGAACTGGTCCAACTCAGGTTGAACATGAACCCGTGGAGACCTCTATTGCATATGCAATCCCAGTGCTTTGTTTCTTGACACATTCAGGTTGGTTTAAGTCACCGTGCATCATGTACAGTACTGTTCATTATTGTGTGGGTGTGCGGTGTCCATCAGATCCACCCCGCAGTGGTCACATTTGTATTTTTTTTCCCTCAGTTTTAATTTTGAGGCAGTTTAAATTATACTTAATCTAACAAATAGCTAATTAGAAAATTAAGCTAGCTTAACATTTGTAGCTTGTGTAAAAATGAAACTTGGAAATAACAAATTCCCCGATGTTTTAGCCCAAAGAGATTGTGTGTGTGTGTGTGTGTGTGTGTGTGTGTGTGTGTGTGTGTGTGTGTGTGTGTGTGTGTGTGAACTTGACTGTTTTGTCTAATTTTGACAGCATGTGGCCATGTCCATCCTTTATATACAGTCTTTGCACATAAGATAATAAAGCTACACTGGTGAATGCTGACATGTGCTTCCATAATAGTTGGCAACAGCAACCCCAGACACTAATGCCCCCCTAAATACCCCACCACACTGCAAAAACTGCTCTGGAGCAGCTAAAGGAACATGACAAACATCCTAAGCTGGTAACCCAGACCAAGCTATGCCAATCCAATCAAGCATCTGTGCTGGAACAAGCCTGATCCAAGGAGCCCCTACCCCCAACCTAGAGGACAATCTAATGCCTAAATCTTGGTGCCAGACACCACAGCACACCATCAGATGTCCTGTGTCCATGCCCCGAAGTGCCACAGCTGTTGTGGTGGAACATGGACGGCCAACACAATACTAAGCTAGTAGTTGGTCCTGGTTAGTATGTAAGCAAAAAAGTAAAAAACCTGATGAGCTGAAGGGAAATGTAAGAAAAAGGTAAAACAATACTGCTAATCTGAGTGCTTCTGCATACACAAGTCAGCTGTACAACTCCATAAGCTAAAATCAAATATATTTTTACTAATTTTGTTATGAAAATCAAAAATCTGCAATGTTTAAGTTGTTTATTTTGGCAGGCATCTGAAACAGTCCTCTAGATTTATTTCCCTTTTCAGCAAATACATGAATCAGAAACTGTGAATGACATACACTAAAAGTTATAGACAGTTTGATACATTTCACACTGCAGTGGACTAGATTATCGCCTGACTCTGACATGTACCGTAGGAACAGAATTCCACAGCTGGATGCTTTCCAACTGCCAAAACAGCTGCTGTGTTTAGACCTGATGCACACATTTGGCCGCAGCTTTTATTTGCTCTGCTTTGATCATGTGATTACACATTTTAGGATGGTGTCTGGTAATGTGTTTGCTGCCGATGTCAGATGTGTGTCAGCTGATATTGCAGTTGTGCCTTTGGATGATTTTCACTTCACAAAGCGTGGGTGGGAAGGACCCCAAGCATGCACCAGTGCTAATGCCCCAATATCAGAAAAGCCGGAAGGGCTTTGTTTGTTGATCCCACTGTAATGAGCTGATTACTGTTCAAATTTAGGAGTTCCATGGTTTTCAGATCTCCTCCTGACCATGAAACTGGCCTGAAACTGAACCTATATTAATAAGGAGGAGAATACAGTCCAGTAACAGTGATCACGCTTTATGTACAAGGCTGTTGTAACATTGTGAAAGTCTTGAGTTATGACAAGGTGAAGTGAAGCAGCTTTTCTTTGCGTGAGCCAGCGTGGCTTATTGAATGCACACTGTGTGACAACAGAGAGGCCAAGAGCCTGTGAAGCCCTCCACCTGAATCCTGAGCCCATTCTCGAGGGAAGCTCCTCATAAGCATTCATGTTGTTCACATATGCTTTAATATTGCTGCGTGCATCAGTATGGATTATATCTTATTCATGCACAGGGGCATATAGAGGGGAACCGTATCTGGAAAAACTGTGATATCATCAATGTGTGCGATGAATAATGTATAAATTGAACCTCAGCTGCGTTAAACAGGTTCCTAATAGAATGGCATAATATCTGTCCAAAAAGAAGTCTTTAATCAGTCACAGTAAAGAAAAATATAGCTTTTTACAAATGTCAATAGTCTGTTAATGCACTAGACTGCTCCAGGAGAAGATCCTCTCACGTCATGAAAGACAACTCACATAATGTTGTGTTTTTAAAATAAAATCTGAAAATAGATGGCCGGGTAAGTTGCTGCTGTCTGTCGAGATAAGTGATTTTGACCGCAGTGAATGATGCAGGTCTGACTAGAATGTAATTACAGATCAGACCGACGTCACCACGAGCTGCAAATAACTGATGTGTGGAGGTGAGGGTCACTGAGTGTGTGCGTGATGCAGGCGTAATGTGAGTTGGCTGTTGCCGTTGCCCATGTGTATGCACTGTACACTAGAGCTGTGCTATGCTTTCATGCATATCTATACTGTGTGTGCACACTTATATTTGCTTGAGAGAGCATGAGAGAGAAGTGAAGGGGTGTGTGTGTGTGTGTGTGTGTGTGTGTGTTTCTGGGTCATGGTTAGTAAATCCAGAGTATTTCCATGGCGTGTGAAGCGGTGAGGGAATAATATAGCTCTCAGCAGTGTGTGTGTGTGTGTGTGTGTTTAGATGTTCTGTAGAAAACAAAAATTGAGGCTATGGGGAACTGCACCAACTAAGACTAAATGTAATAACAGAGTCCTGCACTCTGTGTTTTCTTTGCGCTGATACATTCTCATATTCAGGATTCATCTGGTCTTTATGACCCTTAAATATTTTATTATATTAATATATCAGTAATTTCTGCCCTGACATATTTACTTGTTTAATTTATTTACATTCAAAAAACTATTCATAAATTGGACATATTTTTCTTTATGAACATGAGAATTCTTTCCAGCATGTGCATGTAAGGGAACACTGTGAAAACATATTGAATATACTCAAATTTGATGTAACAATTTGCACTGAATTTGCTTGTTTGCATTTAAGTCTACCAAACATTTCTCAATAATTACACAACTGGTTTGTAATTAATTAAAAAAAAAGCGTACAGTATTTCCTCTTGATAGAAAGGGTGTATAATTTTATTTTTCACAGTGTGGAAATGTCCTTAATAAAATCCAGTCACTGTTGCACTGTTCTTAGTAGTGATATTAAGTCCATTTGAATATCCCTGATTTGGTTTAGATTCTTGGAGTTGAGCATTCATTGTGATGCTCCTCTCACTGTATTGGAGGCTGGTCTTGGACAACAACTTGCTGAGATGGAGGGTTGTTTAGCTGATGCAGCTCATCTGGGCCTTCCAAGACCATAAAAGCCGGTCTGGATGAACTGCTCTGGCCTCTGTCTCCCATCCCACCTGGCATCAACCCTCTTTGATGCTGACAAGAATTGTTTTCATCTCTAATACATGAATATCCTGGTGAAAAACTACATCCACCTTAATAGAGGGTTTTCTCTATACTGTCCACTCCTACTAAATGCAGTTTATAGTTTCCACTCCAGTTAACCTCCATGTCTGCGGGAAGAAAAATACCCAGGATACCACTTAAAGGCGCAGAGGCTATGTGAACTTAACACTGGAAAGCTGTAAGGAGTGAAGGAAAACACAAGACAAGCACATAGAGAATAAAGCAAAACCATTGACAAGACTGTTATGGTTGTATGCTCGCAGTTTGTACTGTTACTGTAGCTGACTGCTAAAGGAGTGTGTGTGTGTGTGTGTGTGTGTGTGTGTGTGTGTGTGTGTGTGTGTGTGTGTGTGTGTGGTCGGACAGTTTGTACAGTAATTTTGTGTGCCTTTAACCTTTCTTGTTGTGTCATTTGTCTCAGGTTACTCTTGTATAAATGTGTCCAAAGCTGGGCTAAGAGCACGCTGTTGCTGTAATTAATCTGTTCCAGTGCCAGAAGAAAACCAGTGTTGAAAAGAGAGATTGCATTCTGTTTTAATCAAAAGCAATCAGCGTATGATTATGCCCTGTCAATGAAAATGAAATTACCTCCAGGTTCTGTGTATTGTTACTCTCTCTTCCCACTGCTCAGAGCTAATAGTAGCTATACTCTGTGTGCGCCTATAATGGCTAAAATGTACTGATTCACTTAAGTGTTTTATAGTCTACTGGCCACACATGTGTGGAGAGGGCTTTTGTGGAATTTGCTTTATGCATTTATGTCTTAATAAGAATACTGGAACAACTTTGGTAATCCCTGACATTTCCAGTGCTTTCTCCGTGGCGTTTGCACGTTCTCCCTGTGCCTGCCTGGGTTCTGCCTGGGTACTCTGGAGACGTGCAAGACGTGCATGTTAGTTTAATTGGTGATTCCACATTGGGTGTAGGGTTTGACTGTGAGCTTCAGTAGTTGTCTGTCTGCTTGTGTTAGCCCTGTGATAGTAGTGACCTGTTGAGGGTATGCCCCGGCTCTCACCCTGTGGCAGCTGGAAGAGGCTCCAGCCCCCTGCTGACCCTAAATTAAATAAGCCGATAATAAAATGGATGAATTAGTATAACTTGCTCATTAAGAATTTTGATTCTGCTAATTATAGTAATAACTGTAATTTAGACACTAATTAGCTGATAAGTTGACAGTGAACATATTACAGTAGAAACTATAGAAGTCAAACGTAAACCGTCTGACTTTCACACATGCACTCAACATTTTGGAGGTCAGTGAAACTCAAACTTTTATTCATCAAATTAATTTCAAAGTGAATATGAAATATTCTATTTCTCACTTTGTGAATGTTAAAGAATGAATTTTTGTTTACTTTAAATAATTTTTTTTCTTTAAATAATTTGTAAAGAATCTTTAATTAGCCTTTCAGATCTTTGGCAATGGAGCTATGATTTTGATGGCGTAATCTGGAGATAGATTTCTTTTTTTCCACCATACCTGACAAATGGCATCAACCCTCCTTCAGCACATTTTCATTCCAGTTTTCTTTTGTCCAATATCTGTGATTTATTGCCCGTCTTCATTGGCTGGTGTCCAGTTTGGCTTTTTCTTTGCAGCAGGTATCTTTTCCAAACTGGGGCCTTGCACTTCTCTCTGCGTGGTTAGAGCCGGTTTGTGTTCTGTAAAGGGAGTAGTACACAGCAGTATATGAAATGTTCTGTTTTTGGCATTTCCCACATAGGAGTCTTTGTTTCTTAGAATATGAATACACAGATGAATTTCAGATGAAAGTTCTATTTTTAGCATTTATTGTGATTGGACAGTAGAGAGTGGACAGGAAAGCTGTAACATGCAGTAAATGGCCCGGGATGGTTTCAGACCCTCTGCACTAAACTTACAGCATATGGTCACCTGCTCAACCCACTGTGATAATGTAGTTTTGTTGAGTTTAGAGCATTTAAATAAATCTTGCAGTTGTTTGCATCAGCATCACTGGGTTATCATGAAATTTTATTCATTAGCAGTAAGTAAACAAAAGGAGTTTGTTGGTCACAGAAATTAAGCAAGTACACATCCTCTGTGTGTGTGTGTGTGTGTGTGTGCGTGCTTGCAGAGATGTGTTTTCATCCCTTTACTCCTTATCAGCCCTACTTCTGCTGTCTCTGAGCCCCGGTGTCAGGGAGATGTTTGACGACACGTGTGTGTGTGTGTGTGTGTGTGTGTGTGTGTGTGTGTGTGTGTGTGTGTGTGTGTGTGTCGCAGGGACACAGAGTGAGAGACTTGTTAGGCCAAGTGTATGTTGACACACTGAGAGCTGTTTAATCTTCAGTTTAACGGGAAACATGCTGACAGCCAAGTCCCGCCACCCAGCCCCCCCGCACCCTTCTTCCACACTTTGGCTTCTGTCTCACTGCTGTTCTCACCCTTTAGTCTGCTGTGCACCTTTTGTCCATGACACCATGACACAGCATGCCTTTCTTTAGCGTCTTTGCGTACAGATGATGTGCTGTGCATGTTTATGGAGGACATTCACACATATTGCGTGATTGTTACACCATTATGTTGACAAAAACTGTCAGACACACTGCCTGAGTACTTTGTGATGTTTCTTGCTTCATTAGAATCACATTTGGCCATGACACGCACACACAGACTCACAATAGCCCACCCAGCTTGCAACATGCCAAAAATGGCCCGGTGTCAAAAATCAAAAGTTTGGACACACTTACTGACTGTGTCCAAACTTTTGAGTGGTACAGTACCGTGTCTGATTAGGTGGGGATTAGGTCCAATGCCTCAGTCACACAGGCCTAGAGGGCAGTTGACAGCCTCCAGTTGCTGGGGAAAAATGTGAATTTTTCTGACGGGTTGCTAGTGGGTGCTGGAGGTTACTGGCTGTCACTAGATGAAATTGGTCACAAAGAGGATGCTACACCAAAGACCTTGTTGCGATTGTTTTGGTTGCATCAGATTGTAGCAGCCGCTCGAAGCTTGCACAGAAGACATCGACTTGTCTGCAAACGTTCACCATTTACTCTCTGAGCTTTAGTGACACTTGAACAACCATGGAGCAGACCAGAAATGGAGAATGTTTGCCTTCAAGGTAGGAGCAGTTTGCAAGTGTTTGGAGACAAGTCAGTGTCTTCCATGCAAACTATTAGCGACTGCTGCAATCTATTGCAACCAAAGTAATTACAGTACAAGGAGGTTTTCAGTTCAGCCCCATACACATCTTTGCAACCAGTTTCACACTAGTGACAACAAGCAACCTCCCACAACTGCTCGTAATCGGTTAAGAAATACTAATTTTTCCCCTCAGAACCAGTAGTTGGCAGATGGTTACCAACTGGTCTCTAGGCCTGTGTGACTGGGGATAAAGCTAGCATGTCACAAACCTGCCACAGCAGAATAGCAAAGTCTTTATCTGTCTTATCACCCTCTAACAGTTAGGGTTAGGAGCATTATAATTTTAAAACCCATTTCTTTCTCTTATTCAGCAAATTATTTTAAAAAAACAACAAAAAATGTATGGTTTACAACAACCATTATCCCCCACATGATTTAAAAAAGAAAGTCTAGTGGAATGTTTATCATAGCAGTTCTTGTAAGTGATACATTTTTAAAATTAGTTTAAACTTAGTGATAATACGGTGATTTAAATTGTTATTTTCTTTTATCAGCCTTTTACCTTATAATACAGTCTGTTTAAGAAAAAAGAAAGAAAACCTAGATACTAGTTTTAGATTTTGACCCTCTGGATGCCCTCAGTCGTGTGCTGGTGTATGAATATTTTAACTATTCTTCAGCAGCAGTCCAGAATAAGTATGAGAAGTTAAGTCCTTAACTATTAAACTCTGTGGAAAATATCAGTTTTTCCCTGATTACACAATAAAATGTGGGTGATTATATAGTTTCTTTAAACCTTCTTATATTTCGTTCCCATTGCTCATGTTTGTTTACTAAAAATGTTCAAGATGCTGAGACTTTCCTTATTAGTGCACGTTAACTGGCTCTAATCAACTTTAGCAGAACGTGAGTTCAAAGATGTGTATGGTGGAGAAGGGTCAAATGTACAAGCTATATCTGCATATTCTTCAGTCAGTCATCCCTGTCTAATTAAATTCTGCTGATCGAGTGCTTGCAGTCTGAGAGGGGTCTGGTTAATCATCTGAACGATCAGCGACCTGGCACGCAGACCAGCAGAGGCAGTTTTTGCATGTTGTAAGCTGGGTGGGCTATTTTACATGCTGTGGCTAAAAAATTTATTAATTCTGCTGTGAAATAAAAACTTAACTTTGCTGCAGAAGAGTTCAACTTTATTGTGTACTTTTACTGTAGGCTTTCTTTATTAGCTTTTACCAATATGGTGTTGCCATGGTTTTGAAAAGGATCTATTTCAATAACTGTAATATTACAAACATGCCTATCAAACCTGCAGTCCAGAGGTTGTCTATCCCTCTTCTGGCAGTGAGAGTAATTACACAGTTGAGCTCTGCTGTACTTATACTGTAGTTTACTTTGTCTCCATCATAGGCGTAGGTGTAAAAGATGGACGTAGCTACTGTGACATCACCTGTTGGTTTCTGAAGTCCCGTTTTGAAACCTCTAGATGAGTATTCCCACTGTTGCCATCTTGGTTGCAAAAAACATGACAAGAAAGGTGGGTCTTGTGATTGACAAGTCATTAGCCAATGAGTATACAGTTTCGTACCATAGATAGATAGATAGATACTGTATTGATCCCGCAAGGGAAATTATTGTGTAACAGCAGCGAGAAAAAATACAATCTACAGTAACTAAACATCAAAGTGAGAGTGCCAATGATGAGTACTAAACTATACATATAGAAACGAAATAGATTAAAAAAAAGTTTTAAAAAATTACGTACAAGAGAGTTGTGCAAACCGCATTGATAAATAATATAATATGTAATATATACACTATAAATCAGAGTATGTACAAAAAGAATCTGGAACACAGCAGCAAGAGGATATAATACAAAATTTGTGTGTTGGATCTTATGTCCTGACAGGTGTGTTCACCTGTCACAGAAAGAAGAGTTATTATACAGTTTTATGGATAACGGTGGGAATGAGTTCCTGAAGCGTTCTTTATGGCAGCGAGGTTGAATCAGTCTCAGGGCGAAGGAGCTCTGCTGCCTCAGCAGTGTGGAGTGGAGTGGGTGAGATGGGTTGTCCATAATAGAGAGCAGTTTGTTCAGTGACCTCCTGTCCCTCACTGACTCAAATGTCTCCAGTTTCTGCCCTATGATGGTTCCAGCCTTGCAAATCATTTTGTTGATCCTGCTGGCATCTCTGGCACTGATGCTGCCCCCAGCAGACAACAGCAGAGTAGAGGGCACTTGCAATCACAGATTGGTAGAAGATCTCCAACATCTTGCTGCATACATTACAGGATCTGAGCTTCCTTAGAAAGTAGAGTCTGCTCATCCCCTTCCTATACACAGCATCACTGTTGGTCCTCCAGTCCAGTCTGTCATTCAGGTGAACGCCCAGCTACCTGTAGCTGTCCACCTTTTCCACGTCCTCTCCCAGGATGCAGTTTTATTCCTCTGGAAGCCCACCACCATCTCTTTTGTCTTGCTGACATTGAGAAGGAGGCGATTTCTGCTGGACCACTCCACAAAGCTCCTCACCAGCTCCCTGTACTCCGACTCCTGCCCACACGTAATACACCCAACCACTGCAGTATCATCAGAGAACATCTGCAGGTGGCATGTTTCCTCCATTTTAAAAAATATTATCACCAAGAGTTACAAAATATTAATTTTGTAAGCCCATAAACTCAGCGGTCTGAAAGCAGCCTTCCCATCACCATCTGGTGGCCTTCAGAAAGAATGCAGGTTTAAAGCACTTTAGTGTTGGCTTAATTTTTCCGAGCTGATATTTTTATACTGACTATGGTCTCCATCACTGCAGTTACTCCCTTCTTAAGCTCTGGCAAAAAAGTCATTGCATTGCTATTGGTACCAGATTCAAAACACTGTGTACTTCAAAAGAAATACAAATATTATGAGTTGTAGGGTTTTACCCCAATAGGTAGCCATTCATCTTTTGCTTGTGCTGAGTTTATCAGCTGGGTAGAAAATCAAACACCGGCCTACCCACAGTGCCTGGTAGGATGTAATCCCAGTGAATATCATAGTATTTTTCACTTCAAATGCCAATCTTTAGTGACTTTTTAGAGTTAGAAGCATTAAATCTTTTTTTTATTTTTATGAAGGCATCATAGATGAGTTATAACACACAGTACAGCACAACGTGGGTGTAATTATCAGCATGTTTCCCAGTTAGATTAGCACATTACTCTTAAGAATATTTGCTGAAACATGTTGAGTTTATAATTGATGCCATCTTCTTTACTGCTTTAATCAAGCACTTTAAAGTGTGGATTTCTCCCCTGGTGTACCATAACACAGGTGTTCAGACAGATGTTAGGCAGTGCCTTCAATGCATGTCAGTCCACTGTTCTTGTCTCATGCTGTACCTCAGCAGCTCAGTCCCGCAGCACTACTTTCATCATACTGTCATTGTGTCAGCTGTGTTAGATCTGTCTTGCTAGTCAGCAGTGGCTCACCAGTCGCACCGTAAAGACAGACATAGGAGATCAGGTGATATTGAGGTAGGGTATGACCTAATTGATAATTCAGGCTTTGCACTGGCAGTTAGCCACTGCCTGATGGTGTCCCACATGTGAAATCTAAACTTTAAAAAAAAAAAAAGGGCTTCTGTCTCATGCTGCTCAGTATTCTGGCTGTTCCATTTATGCACCTCCTAATTGACATTCACTGTCAGCATCCAGTGCAAATGCAGGAGTACAGTAAATGCTACACTGCTTGTTCATGAAGGAGAACTCCTGCAAGTTATCGGTTTATTTTTATTGTTTTTGCCAACAGTGTCCATCTCCACTGAGATCAGACTTTTACTGGCCCCACAGAAAAAGAGAATAAAAATTATTAATGTAAGCTTCAGAATAAATGTAGTGTAGTACACTCTGTATGAACCCTTTAGATTCAACCCTGCCCTATGTACCTCTACTAGCATCCACTTCCTGCTGTTTTTTTAATGACTCAAAAACAGCCCTCTATCTTTAAGCAGCAACTTTCTTTGTTGTGAAAATATTGACTATGAAAAATAAAACTTGTTAATAAGGATTCACTTCTGACAATTTGCTATGTTAGTGTGTGTATATGAAACACCTTTTTAACCTAGAAATTCTCTTAGAACTTTACAGTGTTTTTCATTGATTCACACACTGAAAATTGTAGAATTTATGTTTGGGAGTCATGTGACCAACAACCAACCAGAGGTTATGTTCATTAAATATTTTATCGTGTTCTAAGAAATCTATTAATAGGCTCAGTTCTCATTATTTTCTCATGGTCTGGTCATGGCTTGTTGTTTTTGCTCATCAGAAAAGCCTCTTGAACATTATCTTGACCTTCAGAACCCACTCAAATTTCTCCCCAGACTAAATTAATTCTTCTTCTGTGTTTGTGGCTGAAGGGTAGGCGAGTGATGTATCTTTTAATTGACAGGAGGAACTCTAGGATATGTTGAGCATTTAAATGAAAAATTAACTACAAGCGTTGACGTCTCTGCCCAGCCATTTTAAATTAAATGGTAATAACATAATCACCAGCTGCTTGTAGACTGGCGATGGTCTGATTTGAAATTAAATATACAGGGGCATATACTTCAGATAGACTTGCAGGTAACATGGATAACACCATACAGTGGTAATGTAAATATAGGCAGTCATATACAGGCATTCAGTTTCACAGGCTAGAATTTCAAGTAGCTTTTTTTTTTTTTTAGATATTGACTCTTTCTGTTTGTCTGAATTCATGTGAACTTTTTTTTATTCAGCTTGAATGCGGTTGTCAAAGCCCAACTTTGTCTCATTCTCTGTACTTTCTATCCACTGCCTTTAGGCACTAATTAAGCGGCAGCACTGATTGGAAGCTGACATCTCAGCATGTGTTATCCACTTGTCATCACACAGACGGAAGGCTGAAGAAACCCTCTAAAAATAAGATTTTTGGCTGATGCGGATTAGAATAATGTGTAGGTGGTTGTATGGGCAAATGTTAGGCTTGGAGATGGGTTTCATCACGGTTTTTCAGTGGTCTGTAAAATTGCTAAAGTCTGAAAATATGATTAGTTGACAGTTTCAACTAATTGCAGTCAAGCAGCTGTGACCTTGTGTTGGCTCCAGTATAGTTGGGACGATATCTTAAAGAATCCCATTTAGGTCAAATTTAGGAGTTTTTTTTGCAAACTATTAACAGCCCATCTGTTTGCTGCAGATGTGTCCACTTACAGTCCCTTCTTCCAGCATATACCTGTGCTCTGTTCATATTAGCCTAACAATATGTCTGTAGCTTGCCACACAACTAACCAAAGTAGCACTTGAAAACCTGTATTTATTTGCAAATTAGAGCATGCTTGGATGTAGATTCTATAAAGCTGCATTTGTAACCTTATCATTTGTAACTTTTGCCTAAAACTTGCTGAGCTGAATCGTATTTGAAAGTGGAGTCAAATTTCTGTGAGTCAGACTATTCGGACAATAAACCATTTTAAGATATCAGTACCACACCAGCATTATTAACAGTACTAATTTGTTACTTTTTAATCCTTGATACACACCAAACAAAGATAAAAGCAGTGCAAATACTCATTTGTTAAAGTATGGCAGCTCTAAGAAAACACAGCCACTAAGTAACTCATCTAGGCCACAACGCAGACCTCACCTCACCCACTGTGTTCAGATATGATGCCAAGGGGTCCTGAGCCATTGCCCATGCACAGTGTTATGGCATAGGCATGCATGACTGCCAATGACCCGCTCCACTCCTATTTTTTTTTCCTTCTCCATACATGAAGGCATCTCTTGAATATTGCAAAAGCCACCCAAGAGTTTCTCAAGGCAAAGAAATGGGACATTATTCAGTGGCCAAGTCAGTGACCTGATCTCAACCCACTAGAGCAGGGCTCTTCAACTCCAGGCCTCGAGAGCCCCTGTCCTGCAGGTTTTAGATGTGTCTCTGCTTCAACACACCTGAGTCAAATATACAAGTCATTAGCAGGACTCTGGAGAACTTGACTGCATACTGAGGAGGTAATTCAGCCATTTGATTCAGGTGTG
>JASGAU010340836.1:0-24150 GCA_030220045.1 Australoheros facetus
TCTCCAGCCATATTTCCATTTATGACATCTCAGAATTCCTAATAGCTTTTATCTCTCACAAATTCCGTATCCTGTAAGATGCATAACTTCCTGAAACTCTCCCCCTTAAACAAACTCAACAATTCATCCAACAGGAAATAGTGCCATAGCCTTATCCACTTGCAGACAGCCAGTTGCACTCAACTGAAAAAACTTTCCAAACTCAAAAAAAGATAGTACTATCTTTTTCAAACATACTAATATGAGTCATTCATGAAGGCATAAGGCTACATCCCTAATTAGTACCCATGTTGGTGTCATTCACCTCCTGTGCAAAATGCCAATTATGACTCAACATTTACGAGATTAAAGCTTCCTGCAAGCTACAGCAACATTAATGATGTCGCTACAGCTTGCAGGAAAAAACCGCCAGCTGCAGACTCCTTCAAGACAACAGCACACTGCATGGGGACAGATAAAGGGACAAACTGCTTTGAACAAAAGGACAGTTTTGTTTGGCTTTGTACCTGGAGGGATAAAGCAGCATCAGTATCACAAAAGGCAGAAATTAAGCATGTCATCTGATAAAGGCTACAAATGAGTCGATTTTAAGAACCTGTATAACTACAGCTGTTCTTAATTGATCAGAGCAAGACTAGAGGAATTCATAATTTTTATGTTACATCACATCATTATAGGAGCATCAACAACGAGGACAAAACAAAGCTTTTCCTCCAGTGTGTTCCAGTTATTTTTATTAGGTCTGCCAGATGGTTGTTAAAGGTGCACTAACAGCTAGCCACTCAGTTTGTTGACAAATGATAGCAGATTGTTAGTTTGAACTCAATTCATGTCATCTAAACACTGACTACAGTGGCCCTAAAACTAACAGTCAAGGGATCAATGTAATGAACCTAGCTAAGGATAGCTAATTAGCACTTACTTTATTTAATATATATTAATATTTATTTATTTGGAAAGACTTTCTTGCCCTTCACATCTCAAATTGAAAAATTATGATACACCTAGATCAGAGTTAAAGATAATTGTCTGCATTTTTGTACCCTTTTTCCCTGGCATCAGTGTCATGGGTGGGGTGGGATTTTCTTTTGTTTGTTTTGTTTTGTTAATTGAAATTGGAGCTAAATGTGGATTGTTCCCAAAACTTGCATTTTGTTCTCATATTTTTGTTTTCTTCTTGGAGCTTTTCTCTTTATTTTTGTCCTGCAGTGTCTGTGCCGGTCACTGAAAGTTTTTAGAAATCTAACCCTGGATTACAGCAGTCCCATCAGGTCACTCAGTTTAGTTTGTCTGTGCGAGGCATCACTGAAAGGTTTCTTATGCTCTGGTTATGCTACAGGTGTTAAGGTGGCTGGTTAAGTATGCAGGCAGTGCTTCAGATTATTTTAGATTTGTGTTGTTTTTCTGAACTATGTAGTTTTCTAGTTCTTTGATGAAATGACAAATATAATTGCATTTGTGCAGGTGATCAGTCACCTTTAATCCCATAATAAGCTGCACCTGTGTCCAGCCGTCTCCCCTCTCCTGTGTTTAAGCTCTGCCAGATCATCTTTGTCCTTCTGTCAAGCACTCCAGTAGCTATTCTGTCATGTTAGGCTGTCATGTTTTTTGGTTTTTTGTTTCGCTTGAAGGTTGTGAATTTAAACCCAGTCTCTCGAGTGAGACTGAGGTGAGTGTGAGACGGTGGGGGTGGGGAGTTAAGCAGGGAATATTCAGTTATAGAAAAAGGATTTTCAGAGATATTACTTTGAGTGTCCTCACAAACCTGTGCTGCTGTCAGGCCACTAAAAACCGCAGTTTTAAATAAAGAGCCCATCATGTGCTCATTGACACCTATGCATGGGAAGCTAGTGCGTTGAGTTAATGTGAAAATACTGTTTCTATCCCTCGCTGAGCCACTTTTTCCTCCGACTGAACAATTGGCACAGACATTTCCAGATGTTCTGGCTATGCTTCCATAGCTGTGAACGAACACGCAAGCTAAATATTGTCAGGTGAGGTGAGAAATGAGCATGGAGACAGTATCTACCCTCTAAACATAGAGCCAAGGTAGTGTCATTTGCCAATTTCTGCCGGTGACAGTGCACAGGACTCACAGATTAACCTGTGCTGGATGCTCCTTAGAGTACATTCATCATCCCCCACCCCAGCTGTGTCAGACTGGAGTGGACAGGTATTTTCTCTCACAGGACACATATATTCACCACACTGCACCGCAGTCAGCCTTTTATCTGAAAGTAGGGTAATAGCCACACAAAGATTTGATGCCCACAACAACTTTCTGCAGCGGATCTGTATTCCACACATCATAAATCAAAAGTGGAAATGTTGTGCTACTGTTACTTCCTCTTAGTGTACAGAACATTGCTTGGAGTTCATCGTTTAACTCTGCAGAAATTGTCGAGGCATTCTTGCCTTTGCTTCATTAGGCCCACTCTTGCCTGCAGAAAGACTCTTGACTAGCATTCCTGCTGTTATGATATACACCAAGGTGTTTTATATTCTGCAGCAGATGAGTCAGCGCTGACTTTTGAACTCTAAAATCTGTGACTTTGTAAAGTTGGTCAGGTCAAATAAAATAAAAAGTTGTTCTCAGCCAATTAAATTATATAACTGTGTGTCACGATGAGTTTATGGTTCCCACTCAAGCAGGTGTGTAGACTATGATTACACATGCTATATTTCATAGTGATATGCAATGTATATTCACTGCACTTGAGACAGGAAAATATGATATACACTTTATAATTAGTCAACCACCATAGCTACAGGGATCACCTCAAGCAGAATTTAACGCGTTGCCTCTGAGACTTAAAGTAACTTGATGTGATGTTGTGGTGGGCGAAAGCTGGGGATGTAGGCCACATAAAACAATTGTATTTAATTAAATCTGCTTCTATTTCAGCATATTGCCACATATTTATGTATTTGGTGTCATACAGGGCAGCGATGCTCAGGGAGCTGAAGTAACAAAACTGGAAAGGCACTTAAGGGTTGTGAATAATGGGCTCACAATGATCTTGTTACAAATTCCAATTATTATGACTCACACAGCTCATTTCCACTAATGACCATTATTATTTAAACCATGCACCCTACAGAAAACACCACAAAAGCATACCTCTTTAAATATGTCATCACAATAACATGCTGGGACAATTTAATGTATTATTGGAAATATGGTGGACAATATACCTCAACCCAGTCTTCAAGAAATTCAAGTTACAGCTGATTAAAATCTTTGGGCTCATTTTTAATCGATGTAGTGGGTCTTTTGGGAACCCAGCCACAGGGGGGCACAGGCCAGTGTACTGTGACCACTGGTCCCAAGCTCAGGTAAATGGGGAGGTTTCCATCAGGAAACACACCTGGCGTAAAAGTGTTGCCAGATCATCTTGTTAACAGCAACTGGTGCTGTTGACCAGCAGGTTGCTGGTGGAAACTATGCTACTGCTGGGCAAAGACAAAGGAGGAGGAGGGGGGAAGGCTTGCTCAGAGACAGCAGGTGAGAGGGGGAAAGGTTTGACCATAGAGGTGAGAGTAGGGCCTTTAATATAGGGACAACGACTTGTAAAATGAGAGAGAAAAGAGGAAGGCCACGGAGGAGGTTAATGGATGTAGTGAAGGAGGACATGCAGAGGGCTGGTGTGAAGAATGCTAGGGATAAGGTGAGTATCCAAGTAATATCTCGGAGCATGCTCAAGTAAAAGTTTCAAGTCTTTAAGACTAGTTCACTTCTATCCTCAAGTCTTTTAGATAAAGTCCAAATTGTGTTACAGAGAGTAAATCCATATCAGGTCAGGACAGAGTCTAATCTTGAGTCTTTTTCTGCTTGAAAGGCTAATACATCCCTCTCAGTGCTGAAAGGGCTTTAATGATTTAAAAAAAAGAATAAGAAAATAAATAGAAAAATGTGTCTTTTGTAGTGTTCTGTAGGCATCATTAAAGTTATTAACTCAAAAACTGTAGATATAGTGAATACAGTGGCTGGTGGTGCCCCTACAATTTTGCTCAGCGATTGGATTATGTGACTTTGAGACCATCTCTGACCTCTGCATCCTCTGACCAGCCAGCCAGAGGAGCCAGTCCAAAAATCACTGCAGGCAGAATGATCGACCCAGAAAGAGAGGGATAAGAATTAAGCTAAGTCAGCTTGGACCTAAAGCTGTTCCTCTGCCCAGCCTACAGGAAACATCACAGGAAAATAAAATGGGTGAAATAAGACCCAGCCACAGGAATCAGAGGCTGTTGTGCCCACATCTTTACGGGGACTTCGGTCCATCAGAGAAGGTGGCTTTAGGTTATCTGTGATCCTAGAAAAGTAGTATATACATCCCAGTCCATAATATTTTTACGGTGCATCTCAGAGTGCTCTGTTTTCCAAATCTGAACTTTTGAGCTCCATCCTTTTTAGTCTGGTGCTAGCAGGTGCAGCTCCAAATTTGTAGGAGGCCATGGAGATGCTCTGAGCATCCCTTTTTATATTGTTTTTATTCATGTATTGCAGCACCTTATGAGTTAATGAAATTTTGCAATGCCTTTCTTCAATATCTGGAGGTCAAACAGTCATGTTCCCTGAGCTTTTTGGGTTTTTTGGCTTTACGCTCTGAAAGCAGTTAGACATCAAGCCTCACAGCTGAGTTAATGTTGAAGTCACAAATTTGGGGACACTAAATACCATGATGGTCAGTTGTTTAAATAAAGAAGAAATAATTAGACCCAAAAAAAATGGCAAACATGAATTTATGTTAAAGATATGCATAAAAACAAACAATTAGTAAGAATTAAAAAAGTAGGAGTGGGTATGTGCACAGAGAACAGAGAGAGAACAATGAATTGCATCAATAAGAGAAGTTTCACAGCTTTTTCTTTCATTGAAAGTCTGCATTTTGATGCTGATAACGGCCCTCAGGAAACGCTGCTGGTAATGTTGCAGTAGAACTGCTTTAGAGTGAGTTTCATGTTGAGACAAGGCTAACCCTTCTTTGTTAACAAAACTGTCAACACATTCTGGCTAATAGCGGGAAACATTAGGCTATAGCTAATAATAGCCGGTGCAGAGAAGACTTTCCAGTTATAGGTGAATTCATCTTGTGGTAAAATGTCTAGTGACGTTCTAAGGCTCGTACTTTTCTGAAGTCTGCTCCTTACTGCAAACGCTAATTAAGATTGCACATGCTACACTGTTTTCTATGGCCTGAGGCTCTCTAATAAAAGGACCACTTCAAACAGCAAGTGAGCTTCTAATTAAATTTCTCCACAAATTAATGAGACAGTGTTTACGCCTCCATGAGACGATTAGCGATGTGACCAGGACTGTGCTCCAATGATACTGATGTTTAGTCCCAAACAGGCTCAGTGAATCCCTTATTGTATTACCTCTCAAGAGCACCTAAATGATATGCAAATAGTAAAAGCTAATGTTCTTCTGTGAGCAAAACATTGTTGAAGGCCACTATAATGCATTAGACACAAATTGCCTCTCTGTATTTACTGACGACTTGCATTCTCATTCTGCTGGTTGGCTGAAAAATAAAACTGCCCGTGGTCATGTCTGCTATAACACTGACTGTATGAATGCCTTTTAAAAACATTCAAGCATGCAGTATTTTTGAAGTTTTTGCCTTATAGTTAAAAATACATATATTTGCAATGGTAACCATCAATAAATGGTGCCTCTTAGATGCAAACATGGTGAAAATCAAACAAGCCTAGGCTGCTGTTACAGCAGTCCTGGTTAAGCAGGTGACCTATAGCTATTGTGGGGGCCTTATTTGAGCCCACCCCAGACCATTTCCTGTGTGTCAATCCCCCCACATTCTCTTCCTGCTTTTCTGTCAACTCTTGTCACTATCCTAGCCAATAAAGGCTAAAATACCAAAAATATGTCTACAAAAAAAAAACAAGTCTTGCCTCAAAAATGTGTTTCTGTACTAGTGAAATTATCTTCTTGATTACTATTTGAGGGAAATATATTCTCTTGCTCCTTGTATTAGAAAAATTATGGCTTTTGGGTTACTTGAGAACACAGCAGTGGCATTTTTGTTCTGATTATATCATTCAGGTTACAGATTCAGTTTTTTTCTTTCTTTTTTTTTAACTCTGGAGTTATAAGCTGTCTAAATTTGGCCCCTTGCAATGTAATTTAAAGTAGCTTTCCATTTATATGCAGATGATACATGACTGTATCTCTCATTCAGACCTATGGGGATTGGCAACCCAGTTCCACTGTATATTTGATTATATAAATGACAGGATGTACCATAAACTTAAAAAATTGAAGCCTAATAAATTAGTACAGGCCATGAATATATTTCCAATAAAAATATCTAAAATAATATATTTCCAGCCAGTCAAAATATAATGTTAACCCTCAAAAATCTGGGAGTAATTTTTGCTTGTGGCTAATCAAACTGTGTAAATGCAATTATATCCTCCTGCCTTTTTGTTTTGTTTTTTGAGTGATTCTTTGTAGTCAAGCTACAGACTTGCTCCATACTCAGCAGTTAGAATACTGACAAGAACAAAGCAGTTTTCACACATCACACCTGATCTCAATCAGAATTTTTCTTAATATAGTCTTGATAGCATACAGGTTTTTGTATAGTACAGCCTCAGAGTGTTATTTAATAGATTATAGTGCAGGAATAGTGCTAAGTTTTCGGTTTCTGAATATTAGAATGCATACTGTCATGTAAGTAATACTCAATTAAACACAACAGGATACTTGGACACTTGGAGGGGTATCAGAGGAATTAAAAGGGGACCACAGTTTGCCCCAGGGCCCACATGGGGCTTCATCCAGCCCTGGCCAAAGTGACCACAAGGCAGCCAAGCATGAAGAGCAGTCTAACATTGTTGGTTCTTAATGAATCTTTCCAAAGAAAATGTTCATCATTTGTTTTCATCTGAAAAATAATTTGTGACAGTCAGTTTCTCTGGCAGTCTTCTTCAGCAAACTGTTCCATGGGTTCTACCCAAATGTAAATTTTGCAAGAAGACAGGAAAATATTTTAAAATTAAATATACATATCTACTACATACATAAAAGTCGAGTTTGTCAACATAAGAAGGTTTCCAACTTAAGAATTTAATTATAGCCTTAAAATGTCCCTTCCATGCTGGGAAATTATGAAAAACAAACAAACAAACAAGCTGTATGTCTTTGACAGATACGAAAAAGGCAGACTCTGACATTAAAGACATACAGTGAATGTTACAGTTTACCAAAAACTATCCACTGCCTTCAGCTTGTATCTGACCTACAACAATTTAAAATGACCTTTCCGGACTTCCCTATCAACTACACAGCTTCCATTAATAAACCGATATTTGATTGCAGGAAAGGAGAAGTGGAAGCTGAGTGTTGGGCTACAGTTTCTTCACCACTTTGGCCAAGATCTGCCTCTTCTCAGACCTTTCACAGCTTGTTGTTTATCTGACATCCAATCCCATCGGTCTCATTACAACCCGCAAGGCTGCTGTTGCGACATGACAGGACAGGAGGAGGTGCCAAGCGGTTCAGGTGTGTGAGAACTGCATTTGTTCTGGACTTTGGCCTATCCTGACGCCACATCTAATCAGAACTAAAAAAGTCTCCAACACATCAAAACAAAAGTTGTTGCCATGACCGCAGTAAACATATTGATTAGGGTATGGGGTCACGTCTCGACAGTTTGTGGATCTTTGCACGTGATGCTTTAAAACGTATCGAGCAAAACTGCAAAATGAAGGAGTTTCTACTGAGCGCAAGCATCCCGTCTGAAATTTTTCGCGTAATCCCTAATATTTAAGCTTCTTTATGAATATCCAAAAGTACAGGAATATACAACTATAAACAATTAGTAGCAATGAATAACAAATTCATGCAACATTTCAACGAGAATATAACTAAGTTGATATATGTAATGAAGGGAGTATTGACGAACTCTGGGTGTAGTTCTATTTTACGCACGAGTTTAGCGAGGAAAACTTTCCTCCACTGCACGGTCGTATAATAACACAAAAGAGTTGTGAACTAGGGAAACCTAGTTAAAAAAAAAATAATGAAATAACCCGCATACATACATAATTTTATTCGTCTTACCTTTTCTGCAAGACCCAAAACGGGTTAGACAGGAGATCGAAACTGCGCACAAAATCCACCACTTGTTGGAGAGAGGCATGCTGCTGAACGGGGGGCTGATCCGCACGGAATGTAAAGTTCAGAGGAAAACTTCAACAACTTAAAGGGCTGAAGTGTGCGCGCGCGCGCGCGTTTGTGTGTGGGTGGGTGTGTACTTCCGTTTGATAAGACTTTTCCGATAATTTCCTGGGATACATCGGTAGAAGGAAATAAAATGTCCAATCTTACTCATGGCACTTACAGAGAAATTAAACGGAACGTTTTCTCTTATCATTTTTCCCAAGTAGACAGTAGGACGTAAATATATGAATAATAATAATAATAATAATAGAGAGACGAACTTGCATCAATCTAAACCCCAGGTTGCATCTTTCCAGCCCCTCAGCGCTCTGCACCGATTCATATCACTCTGATGAGAAATTTCCATCTCAAGTGCACAGACTCTGCTTTCTGTGTCATTCAGGAAATGCATACCTGAGTTATGGCCTTTGGAGAGATTCTGAAACCTTTTTTCAGCTCCTTCAGGCCACAGCTGGCGACACATGGCGTAATTGGGCTTCGTGTTCGCACATATATTCTGAAATTACAGTCTGCAAGCATCCAAACGTTCATAACTTGAATGAATTCATTATTCCGTATTAAATACCCCCAGTGGATGTATGCACAATAGCACACTTTGTTGCATGCAGATGGCTGTACTGCTGCCAAGGCTGAGGATTTGATTCACAGTTGGGAGTCGACCACAAGAAAAATCAGTACTTTGACTGTCACACAAAGCACTTTGGTGGAGATATTAAAGACGTTTGTCCTGTGCTGTACACACTTAAACCCCATTTAGTTTTAGGATATATTTTATAAATAATGTTTCGAATGATAGCCCGTTTAAAGGCTATAATAACTTGGACTGCTGGGGTTTTATTTTGGCACAACTGAAAAAGTTTGGTCCTTTTTGTCTCAGTAAGATGGACCTGAGGTACAACCAGAAACATTTTCTGTTTTTGAAAGGCCCTGGTTACAGGTCAATAACATTTCCTGTTTCTATACTGGGCGAATTTGAAACTGAGTTGTGAAAGATGGAAGAGGAGAATGGTAACATAATGGATTTTGTTTATTTATTTAAAAAAAAAAACAAGAGAGAGAGATCTTTAAGATGTTATTTGATATGCATTAAATGTGTGATAACATTAAAATGTTCCCTTAGACCATGAAAGCATTTGGAAGGATTGAGGGGACGGGCGAGATTATGATGGCAGAGTTCTGCCTGCTCGCCGATAGCTTCCTACCCCATCACAGGACCACGTGCAGCTACTGTAAAGTGGAAACATCTCAACAATATATATTTTTTTGCAGTTAGTAGTCTTTGAATTTTGTATGTCTTTTGTTAAAATATTCTAATCTCCTCCTCTATCCCTTCAAAAGACGCTGCTCAGAGTAGTAAAGAAAGAGAAAATAACCAAAACAACAAAAAAAGAAAAATGTTTCTGCGACCTTTCAAACAAAGTGAAAAATGCTGGGTTTTCTAAAATGTCTCGTGTTTTCTGAAACGTTATTGTGCATTTTTCTTTTTATGTTTTACACATCAGGGCCATTATAGATAAGCACAAGGTGTCCTTTGGCATGAGTGTCTTGATGCACCAGGCATGGCAATACTGGATACAGAGGAATGATCCTCTTTTAAGAAGTGATCAAATCCACATTAGGGGGAAAGTGAGGTGTCAGTGGAGGATATTTGTCAGCCAGGAGATCACACTTTGTATCTTGCTTGGGAGCTTCATGTTGTGCGATTTGTTTTGCTTCATTTTGACTTGTCGATTCACTGATTTGTTTCCGTTACGCTTTTTTCTTGTTGGTTGTTTTTAGGCACCAATGTACTTTAGATTAAGTTTACACTGTAAAACTGCTTCCGTTAGTTTTAGGAAGAGATTGTGATTCAGGTTCAAACATGCCCCATCATAACATTAAACACTGAAAACACCTACAGCTTTTGTTTAAATGTGGTGGCAACCGGTGTAATTGTGTTGATAAGATAAGTGTGAGTAATGAGTTTGAAACTGTGAGACAACAAAGGTACAGCACAGCTGATGCTGTGTGAGTCTTTCTCTGGCTTTTCTTTGTTTTAGAAAATTTTTAACCAGGAAATGACTGAAAAGAATGATTCAGACTTTGTGCCTGAGAATCAGCGTTAATAAATAATTTGGATGTGCACAGAAGACATTTACTTTAAAACCACAACAATATTCAGTCCACACAACTACACAAAAGCTTGATTAGAGAGTTGGGCTTTTAATAAATATATGTTATAAATATTCAGCTGCTCAGCTGAATTATATTAGTATTCAAAAGACAAACACAAACTCTGGGTGCTATCAAAAAAGAAAGCAGCAAATTGGCATTGCTCCAAAAATAATGGCCGCACTGAAACTTTATGAGCTTTCTCCAGTTGCCAAAATAAACTCTTTCCGGACAAGAGTTTGACAGCAGGTCACAGTTCAAGTCCCCAGAACAGCTGGAAAAATCTGTGCAGGGAACGTTAATATTTGCTTCCTCTCCCTGAAGGCGCGCTGCGGTGTCATCGAGCCAGCATCCTAAGCCCGCAGTTGCTCTCATGGAGGCCATAAACAGCCCACAGCAGGATCGTGGTCGTGCTCGGTCAGCACCCCGGAGTGAACTTTATGTGTGTGACGCAAAATGGGGAAAGAGCAAGGCAGTTTTTTTAAAAATTTTACAATAAAATTATAAAAATAAAATGCTGAGATATTCGAGGGTGAAATTTCAATGACGATGTTATTAAATGTATGACTCAGTGATAGTAACACACCCCGAGTATAAACTATGACGAATTCACTTTTCATAGGCCAATGTCTAGGTTTCACATTGTGTAGTCACATAGATTTAAAACATGGTGTACATGTGATTCCAATGAATCTCTATGAATTATTCTTAAATGTAGCAAATTCTCATTTTTTTTTAACTT
Organism: Australoheros facetus; assembly: GCA_030220045.1. Lineage (NCBI taxonomy): Eukaryota > Metazoa > Chordata > Actinopteri > Cichliformes > Cichlidae > Australoheros > Australoheros facetus. The sequence continues at coordinate 11,100 of JASGAU010340836.1, forward strand.
TACTCACTTCAAAGCTGCATTTTCAAATCAATATAGATTGAAAGATTGACGTGTTACATAAATGTACTCACTTGTCCGCTCTCATTCCTGCTTCATTTTCCCTTATCAACTAGGCGTGTGTTTGTGTCGTCCCCATTTTATTTGTTTTTACAGATCCACCCTCGCTTTTATTATTTATCCTCTGAGCTTGTGCTATGGAGCGAGTTCAGCATGCCCAGGGTATCTTTTCATTATCTGGATTCACTTACCCTGACGTCAGCAATAAATGTCACATGAAGGTGGTTGTCAACTCAATATGTTAACACAAGGTTTCCCCGGCATGTTCACATGAAAGGTGTAGCGCTGGCAGCATCTAACCAGTCAAAATCATGGATAAGTGTATTGGCAACGGTGCAAAGAAAGATAAAACTATTCCAGGAGGAAAAAATAAAGAGGTTAAACATAATACAGACTAACACAGCACTGACATGAATGTGTGTATGTGAGAGAGGAAAAGCATTGTCACAGAGTTGTATGAATGTTTGTGCACATTAAGCATTTTGGTCGGTAAGACTAGAAAAAGAGCTACTGCCATTATTGAAGTTTAATCTATTTAAAGTCAGGAACAAAAGCCGGCAAAAATGCTGACTGTGCGAGTTAACAGACTTATCAATATCCCAACTCTATCGTTAAGACACAGCAGAGGCTATGGAAGCCATCTGTAAATTGAAATTTAGAGTTAATAAATCAAAATTTTGAGAAAATAAGTTGAGATTTTGAGAATACTGGGCCCAGCACAGCTCTGACTGGGGTTGTTTTCTTGATTTAGTGTTGAACAGTAAGATGTCCTAGTTTTAAGAAGGGCTTTTTTTTAATAGAGCAAAAAACTTTCCAGGGTAAATGAAGATCTTACAGCTTACGGGTTATCTGCTTTAAGCTGCGCATTTGTGAGTGATACCACGGAGTCAGGCACTTCTGAGTTGAGGCTTTCCTTTTTAGAGGAGCCACAGTATCCAGAGTCGTACGCATTGAGGATGTAAAACCACTGAGGAGATAATCTGCCTCACTGGCTGCACTGGAGTGTAGGTAGCTGCTCTGCACTGTGTTGGCACATGGCACTGAAGAGCATAATAAGAAGGAATTAGATCCTTAAACTTAGTTACAGCACTTTGAGAAAGACATCTACTATAATAAAACTTATTCCCCACTGCTGTGTAATCCATTAAAGTAAATGTAAATGTTATTAAGAAATGAGTAAGGGCCAGGTGGTTGATGGATAATAACAAATAAATGCTTTTTTTTAACCCTTGCTGCACCAATGGACCAATTCTTATTAAAAAAAAAAAATCACAACTTACATAAATACACAGCTCATGACATAAATCCTTTAACTGAACTTTTTATAACCAGATTTGAGCGGGCACACTGGACTTCTCTGAGAAGTCAGAAATTAGTCATTAAAATTCTTATTTACCATTTTTGTGTAGTTTAATTGTAAAACTATTTTTAACCATAAAAAAAAACAGTCACTTCTTTCATGCTTTGCAAGTTGGTTCTCTGTTGTAATCGAACCAACTCCACCCCTTGTTTTCTTTCATCCTCGTTGTTGTTAAGGCATGCCCACACGCTTGACCTTTATTAATAAAGAAGTTGTTGCATGCTGTTTTAGAAGTTGCCTGGCTGAGTAATCCCACATGATGCAATACACCTGCCTCAACCTTTGTTTCTGAAGGGTTGATGGACTCTGATTACAAAATAAAAGCTAAAGCTGACATTCTTGCATGTTCACATTATAAGTGAGGTTTCAATAACAACAACAAAAATAAAATAAAACCTCAGTTAAGCAGCATGTTCAGCTGGCCTGTGACTTTAAAAAAAAAAAAAATTTCATGTTGCTTAATTTTATTAAATTTCTTCTCTGTGGCTTTACTCAACCACACTCACTTTTTCCAGTGGGCAGCCTTGCTGTTGTTCAATTTCATCCAGTCTGAAACAGTGGGAAACTATACTTACACTGCTATTTTTCTAAGTACTTTCCCCAGTGATGAAGGACTAATATAGTTCCATGTCTGCTGGATGATATTCCAGCCCCAGTGGCACACCACTTCCTTAAACTTCTTTATCATTCTGTTGAACTTAATCAAAGATTTTAGTTCTGTGGCTTTACTTTAATCAACATGTTCCACTATTGTATTTACACATATACACATTATAATCTCAGCAATATTATTAAACCTCATATTTCAGAAGAACAACATTCAGTGTGTTTTTATAGATTAGCTTCTTCTTCTAACTTACAGTAGACGATGCTTCACCGTCTGAAATACAATGCATTTGTTGACTTACTTTGGAGAACACATAAACAAACAGTAGGATTAAGTGTAGTGAAGATGCAATAAAGAGACGCCCATTCAGTTGTGATAATGATACTCACTCCTAAGGCTCCTGAAACAAAAGAACCCACGCTGGGAAAATAAAAGCTGAGTTATCTTAAGCCATTGGCAGATATGCTCTTGCTTTTAGAAAATGAGCCCTGAAGGCAGAAAAGTGGAGTGAATCACTTGTAACACATGAGTCCACAGTCTTGTTACTTAGCCAGTGTGCCAGTTGCTTTGTTGCGCATTTGTTCACATGTGTGGGGTGTCAGTGGACAAGAATGTGCCTGTCTGTGAGCCTAATCATGCAGAGACATTACTCACTCCTTTCAGGGAAACAGTGCTTCTGTGGTCTCCTAACCTCTGTGTGGAAGGTGTAAGAATGAAAGAAAGTAAATGTCACATGGTCAAATCTGCAGAAAAGCTCTGATGGAATTTCCTATATGCTAATTTTCCCAGGATATCATGACCTAAATATTTCTCACTTAGAACAATGTGTCAGAAGAACACCAGCAGATGAAAGGATGACAATGCGCTTTGTTCTCAAGGACTGTCTGGAAATGCTTGGAGATTAATATGGGTTCTAGATTTTATGTGTATAATTCATGTAAATACATAGAAAATACACAACAATAGTATACTTTTTAATATTTGAAATGTTTGTTTACAGCAGGTTTGCAAAATGAAAGTGATATTGTGCAAAACAAAAATGATCTTTGTTTATTTTACAAGTTTAGAATCAGCCTTATTGGCCAATTATATGTACACATACTTGTTAATGTACATATAATTGGCCAAGGAACTGGGCTCCAGTTTTTCTGTTGCCTCATGTGAACTTACAGACAGTAACAACATGTATAGCATGTTTCCAGATTTATGTGTGCAATAGTGCAGAGTGCAAGACTAATTATGGGCTAAATAGGGGATGGGTAGAACTTGACAAACTCTTTAATGTGGTTGACTCAAATATATGGAGAGAATCCAAGTATCCATTCAGAAGTGACAGATTTTTAAGTGAAATGTTTCATTTAAATCATTCACGTCTACATTAATTTACTAAATCTGCTTCAATTTGGATTTTTTTTAATATACTGAACTTTCCCACCTTAGTTGCTTGTGTAGCTATTTTTGATGTTTCAGGCACAACGTACAGTGCTGGGACAATCACCAAGACGAGCAAAAAGCACCTTCCCGCTGCTTTCCTTCTAGTGGCCAGCAGGGGGCGACTCCTCTAGTTCCAGAAAGACACCCAATTTTATAGAAATCTATGAGAAAATTACTCTACTGCTCACTCAGTCTATGACCTCAGAAAACAGTTTCCTGTTGAGTTTATGACCACTGGCTTCAAGTCTTATTTATTACAGCATGATGTTCATTTAGTCTGTGGTCCAAGCAGGGTATCCTTTAACATAGACCCACTTAATGAGTAACTCAAATCCATCTCTCATTCATCATGTCCGGTTTCAAACCACCATTATAGCAGTCAACTCAGCTTGAGGCTTCAAATGGATGGCATCACAGGTGACTTAGTCTATTTTTAATATTTTGTGTATTGTCTACATAATCGAGCAACTTCCCCTGTAGGGATTTTGTAGGCTGCTAAACATTAAGCGAGTGCTTTTGAGTTAGGGATTCAAATACGGTTATCTGAAGTGTTTTTATCTAAAGTGAACAATTAAAACTGAAACTAAAATCTAAAGCTAGTTGCTCAACATCTGTGGGTGTTCACTGGGATTAGGGTTTCAGTCTTCAAAACCATCTTTCCTTTTCATTTTCGTGCTGCCACTGTTACAACCTAGAAACACCTATTGTTATATAATTTGTACTTTGGATAATTTAGCTGGGAGTAACAGATTTAAACAGTTTAACGGTAAATATTTTCTTTTTTTATTGTCTTTTGCTGTTATTCCAAATGTTGCTCTGATTAATGTTGGTATCAACAGGTCAGAGTTCAGTATATGATGTTATCAGCTAGAGCAGATTGGTGAATGGAGTGACCCCTTGTGGGCATGGTTTTTGCATTCACACTCATGTCAGTCTGTGGAAAATAATAAACAGAACTGGGAATAATAAAGTTGCTGAACTGGAGACAGAGTCCTGTGTGCTTGAGAGGGCAACACCACTCTCTGCAAAGGACTTGGATAAAAGTTCACTCAAAACCAGTTCATCCTGTCAGATCCAGCTTGGCTCAAAGTGCAGCTCAGGTATTTTGTAAAGTCACAAGTATTTGAATTTGTGACCTAAAAAAATGTGACTTTGGTAATGAAGATTCAGCATGAATAATTTAGCAAATAATAAAGCTTTGAAGCCCTGCAGCAGATACGCGACCTGTCCAGGGTGTACCCTGCTTCTTGCCATATGGCAGCTCGGATAGGCTCCAGCCCCCCTGCGACCCAGAATTGGATAAGTGGAAAAAATGGATGGATGGATGGATGGATGGATGGATGGATGGAGCTTTGAGCCAGGGTCTTTATAGTCACATTAACAGGTTATTATATTTGCTTTAATACCACAACATGTTCACAAAAGTTCAGATAATCACTTTAAAGCAGCCAACAGTTTACATCATATCAAAGGTGAGTTCACCTTCAGATCAATTATTCATTTTATGAGTCAGTCAAAGTCATCATTTGACAAAGGACGGTCCTGTTGGCTGTGAATAAGAGAGAAGAGATCTAAGCACAGGCTTACACAGATTGAAATGTGTGGTCATTTATCAGGGTCAGAGCTATAAAACCTGCTGGCTTTAATGTGAAACCCCTCTGTAGGAAACTAAACTTGGCAAAAAGTAAGGAAATTTGTGTTTGGCCGATTATTTCTTTGTTGTAACAGTGTTCCTTGGTAATAAATCCTCCTCTTGTTGGTCACCTGCTTGGCCACACACTGCATCCCATTCTCCAACCAGTATTTGTCACAAGTCAGCCAATGCAGTTGTGTTGGTCACTCTGGCATGAACAGCACGCCCAAGCTGGTCCCACAAGTGTTCAGTGGGGTTGAGGTCAGGACTGCAGGCAGGCCGTTCCATCCCCTCCACTCCCAAATTCTGGAGGTAGTCTCTGATAAACCCCGCTCTGTGGGGGCGAGTGTTATCAACTTGGAGGACAGACTTCGATTCCACACTGTGGAGATATGGGATTGCCACTGGTTGCAGAATCTCATCTCAGTATCGCTCTGCATTGAGATTGCCTCCATTGATCACAAGCCTTATTACCAGCAGCTGGGGTGCCAGAAGCTCAAAACAAAAGTCAATAGCTGAATAAGCTGTTTGGCTTGTTTTTCATGGGCACAATCCTCAATACTCAACTCTGCTGCTCCACCCAAAAATACATTTTCCTTACAAATGTGGCACCATTTAAGGGGAAATAAACAGACTTTCCAATGGTATAAGATTTATTACCAAGGAGCATTGTTACAACAAAGTAATAATCAACCAAACACAAATTTGTTTACTTTCTGTGCTAAGTTTATAACCACCTGGTGCATTTTATTATTGGTCTCAATATTGTCTTTGCAACTTCACTGTCCTTAGGGGCTGGAGAATGAGAAGCTCTCTCTCTGATGTCTCTAGGATTATGGCTAAAAAAACTCAATAAAATTCTATCACCTCAAACAGCATTAGAAAATGAAGAGGTCACTTTTTTTTTTTTTGCCCAAACCCACCTACTGATATGTTTGAAACTGTGAAACGGTTGTCAGCACTGATACAGGGGGATATGAAACAGCTTTCTTACCTCGGGCTGAAATACAAGCTGCTGTTGATTGTATGTCAAGAGGAAATAACACATCATTATGTTGTATATTACTGTTTATTGCCTAGTATATCTGTTCCCAGAGCATCATCTAAACCCAGGTTACAATAAACCTCGAGCTTAGCTAAAAATATGGGGTGCTTTAATTGCACCTCCAGGTGATGATGAGTCATTTTGCAACCAGAGGGAGACAGGCTAATATTATATTTGAAAAAAAAAAGAAAAAGAAAGACAGTTGCTTATTTTTTTGACATAAATGTCACATGTTAGGGCAGTAAAAGATTAAAGTGTATTAATGAATAAGTGCATTTTAATCGGATTTTCTTCCTCTCTATAAATGTCATTTAAATTGCACACGTGAAACAAGGACAAGTCACCGAGCATTCCATCCCCACTGCCACTACAAATCATGGGCTTATTATGATGAAAGAGCATTACTGAAATGTACTTTGCACAGGCTTATTGGACTTGAAGGCAATTCACAACCAGAGACAGAAGATAAACTTTCAGAATCTGTCCTTGAAAACAAAAAATTGCTTTAGAAAACTCAGAAATTCTAACTCTTTAGTCTGATGTAAGCACACATCTCTAATCAGAAGGACTCGAGTGCTTCAACAATGTGCTAAATGTGTTCATTTCAGCTGAGTGGAAGTGTGTGTAATGTTGCCAATATGTTTGTGGTCATTCTGATACTTTGTGAGATGTGACAGTGAGATATTTTAAACTTTTCTTTTCTCATTACTTCCACTTATATATTACCTGTTCATTCAATTCACTCATTTGGTTTTGGTTTAGTTATCAAATTGTGTCGTCCTACTTGCTACACTTACTGTTGTGTGAGGGTTTTATTCCAAACATATAAATTATTACATAGTGAAATTATATGTTTCGAGATAAAAAAAAAGAAAAAAGATTTAAACTACATAGTTTAAAATAGTGTTAAAAATGACACAGCTGAACTATTATATATAGTGTATGCATGTTACCATATACACTGCATACAAAAAATAGACACAGCCATTAGTTTGTGGACTGATATTTTGGAGTTTATTTTGGGAGCTCTTGTCCCGCATACATTGCGTTTAGTTTTGCTTCTCCTTGTCTTGTTACTTTGATTCTGTTCAGCTGTGTCTTGTTTTCCCCAGCTGTGTCCTCTAGCTCTCTAATTACCTTATGTGTGCATTTAAGCCCTCAGTTTTCCTCAGTTTCTTGGTGTGTTATCCCTCATTCCCTTCCAGGCAGTGTGCTGAATTGTTCTGAAGTTTATGGAATGCCCTGGTTACTTAGATTATTTGCTCATGTAGAGACTTTCCTTGGTTTCTTTTGTTTTGTGACTAATAAGTTTAAGTCAGTCTCCAGAATCATATATTTGGGTCCACAACCTGCCTGACACACTGTCAACTATGACAATCAGAGAGTGCCAACCTTTATGTATGCCTCTAACCATACATACTTGACACAGTTATTGTATTGAAGGTGATGTGAACCAGTCGTGGCTGTGAACTTTCACTTCTGTTTTCTACCAAACAGAAGAGATGCAATAGTATTGCAAATGGAAGCTCAAAATTGCATGAACCACATTCACAACAAAAGCATGTGATTATACACTTTAAATTAAATTGTTTTGTGCTAGTTGTGCTATTCCAGTTTCCCCGCACTGTGTGGCAAGTGCCGCAGTTAGCCTGAATACATCTAACTGGCTGTGAATTACTGCTCTAATTGTACTTCCTGCAAAAATATCTTTTGTTGTATCTGAAGCAAGTTCAAAGAAGGACTCTTTCACTTTGTGAAGAAAAATATATTTCTCTCAGCATGAACATTTTAGATCGTACGCTTACATTAAAGCAAAAAGTCCACGGGAACTTGATTAAAATGGATTTACATACTAGGCTAATGTCAAACAAAGGACCCTAAGGGGATTTCAAGCTCATGCAATTATTTCGTACAGAAATAGGTCTACAAAGGCTTTACTGTGCAATTAAGGTCCTTGTTCTATCCCAAGCTATGAGTATCAGATTGTGGTTACAGGGCAAAAGTAAAAGCAGGAGACTGAAAATGAGACATGACAGGAGCATTCACAGAATTAGTAATTTTAATGCTTATTCTGACTTTTCAGAGGATGCAGCAGGCTCACTGAAGGAATTCTCAAATCCAACACACAGATTCCAAGTTGGATACAGAAACGTTCCCAAGCACTATCAATGTTTCTACTTTCCTTGCAGGCATGTATTCTTTAGATGATTTTTCTTTTTTTTATTGCTTTTATCCTGGGAGCCCGAAGAACTTCATTGGTGCTCCGCCTTAAGATCAAACATAATTCAACATTCCAGAAGCATAAACTTATGTAAACTGCAGACTTTTCTCACTCTCTGCTCACCAGAACTGATAATTAACCACAAGTGCATTATACCGAAAAACAAATTTAATTTAGACTCCATGTTTGGCACAATGAGTGACCAGCAAATCATCACAGGCCTGCACACTGAAGAGGACTACAAGCACAGAGACAAGAAATCCCCCAACAGATGTGAAAAATGGATGCCTGTTTAAAGCTCATGAGAACCTTTTTTTTTTGTTATGCACTGAAAGCATAACATTTTTTTTTTCTATGAACACCTGTTTCCACTTGAGAGGTTTCTTAACATTTTTTTTTATTCTACAAGGCTAAAAAAACACAATTTTAGCGTTCATGGCAAAACATGTGCCCAGAATTTGTGGGTAGATTTGAGAGCATCGTTCTAACAGAGCGCTCCAGGAAAATATAACTTTGATTGGGTCAAGAAAAGTAGAGTGTGTTGTGTTTTTGATTTAAGATAGGCAATTCATTCATTTTCTATCGATCCATCCATCCAGTTCCGCTTATACATGTAATAATATATTTTTCAGTAATAGGAATTAATAGAGAAGTAAATGTAAAAGGAAGAACTGCAAATTACAAAGCATAAATATTTAAAACCATAGAGATCAGACTGGAAAACAATATTCATGGGAATAAAGAGTGGAATTTAATGTTTGAATGTAAACACTTTTATGATATGCAACTTACCACTTGTTTTATTCCTGCCAGGGGGTGTTAGTAATGAGGCGAAGGGCACAGAGGCAGACGAGGTGAAAAACTAAGCACACCTCATGATTCAGTAGTTTTCAGAGTTATCTTTATCAGCAATAACGTGAAGTAACGACGTTCTGTATGACTTTAGAAAGAAAGAAAGATCTTACTCATTGTGCGCATAAGGCACACAACGAAATGATGGGTCCAGATCACTCATCCAGAGACGAGCATCTGCGGTCATGCAGCCAGAGACCGGCGCTACCGTTAGGCAATGTGGTTTAAGTGTCTTGCCCAAGGACACAACGTAGCACAGGGACAGGGGCTCGAACCTGCAACCTTCCGGCTGCAAGGCGAGCACCTACCCACTGTGCCACTGCCACTATATGCAATGATCTCAGCCTTGCACATCATTGTGGACCAATTTTGAATATTGCTTCAGTTCAGATTTGCAGGCAGGTTTGAAGCTTACTGAAGGTCCCACTACAGCAGCTCAATCAGCTGTTCTGTTGTAGACCTGAGATCATTACACTGCTGCCCAGTTGCAACCAAGCTTTAGCTGTTGGACGGATGCCCTCATATTTGATTCTGGAAAACTTTGGTATACAGAGGAGTTCATGTTGTACTCAATGACTGCAAGGTGCCGAGATCCTGTGGCTGCAAAATAAGCCCAGATCATCACCCCTCCACCACTGTGCTCAACAGTTGGTATGAGGTGTTTGTGCTGATTGTTTCATCCATGACTGCACTGAATACTACTGGCAATACCTTAAACCACCAGTGTTCAGTTAACAGCAGGGCCTTGACCAAAGTTGATTGATGGAATCTTGTTTTCTTCAGTATCAGCAGTTGTGTTGGTACACAGCAAACTGCCCTTTTTGTCTGTTTCAGGAATACATATTAAACACAATCCACTAAACCTCAGTTAATTAACGACTAGCTCAAGTAAGTTCCTCATTACTGTAAAACATGAATGTCAATCAGTCCAAAAAGTTTCAAGGACTTTGATCTTTTTTTTTTTTTAAACTGGACTTGAAGAAGCTTCCAAACATTATGATGAAACTGGCTCTAATGAGGACTGCCCCAGGAAAGCAAGAGCAAGAGTTCCCTCTGCTGCAGAAGGAAAGTTCAACAGAGTCACCAGCCCTGGTGATTGGCAGCACCTCAGATTAGAGCCCTGTGAAGGCCCCAGGCGAGCTGGCTCTGTTTCCTCACGTAGGTGCTGTGCCCACCCACATGCTGTGCTGATCCTGTCCTTATGCTTCACTGGCCTAGCTTACAGTTTGCTACGGGGTGATACCTTGATTGGTGACTGTTTTTTCACCGGACAGGATGAGGATGAAACCCAGGCTTTCTCAGTGTGTGTGTGTGTGTGTGTGTGTGTGTGTGTGTCTCCCTGCCAGACTGGCACTGGGCAGCCTCTTTGTTTTCATAATTTTCCTTCTCCTGTTTGCACCTCCATAAATTTTGCATACATATGGCTTTCAACAGATGACGTGAGATTTACTTACTAAATTAAAGAGCTGATTTAGTGCACAACTCCTTTAATTGATGCAACCCTCATCTGGTTTGTGCTCAGTGGGAACAATCATTTGTTTTTCCAAAGAGATGGAGAGCAAAACACTATCTGACCAAAGAGCTGATTTGGATCAGATCACTTGGCTTTAACCAAACTGAGATGATTCGGACCACAGAGTGAAGAAAAAAACCCAAGTGCTCATCTCAGTGCTTAAATCAATCTAATAGGTTATTGTTAATTAAATATCATTTAGTTTAAAGGCACCCAAACCTGAGCATTAACAGTGTATGGGGCAGTTCTGGTATTTACAGGTTATTTGTACAGCTACTTGTTTTTAGTACAATCTCATGCCTTTTTATGTTCACAGATGATTGGGTAATGTCTCCCTTAAATGCTGTTTACAACAGCTGCTGAGACTATTCTGCCAGTGTTCAGTAAATCTCTGATCCCAGCTCATAAAATTAGACATGGCATTCAACTGCATCTATTTCTAAATAAAGGTTATTTTTCCCTTCAAATTGAGAGAACCTTGAATGGTTTTGAGGGCTGAACACAGCATTTAAGAATCTGCTACAAACGATCCAAAGTCATTCTTGCACGTTCCATCTATAACAGATTCATAAGTGAAGAACTTGACAAATACAGCCAGCTCACGCAGAAATGCCAAGAGGGAACATTAACCAGTCTGCCTTTCAGTCAGGGAGGACGTGCCGATAAGGCTGTGCTGAAATAATTACATTACAGGCTGAAATTAGAAGCCATTCCCTCGACAAATTTTGCCAATTGGCAGTGATTTCCCTTTACATGCTATTCTGCTCCACTGCACAAATAATAGGCTTCCTTTGAGGTGATGCAATCACATCAGGCAATGCAAATCCACCTCACTAAGCCCACTTTAATCATCTTCTCCTTGGCCATCTAAGCTCTGTCTGCATGGACAAAGTAAGAGGAGGAAATGGCCTGTGACCCATCTGCTAAAGTGAGATTCACGGCTGAAATTAAAAGTTTAATATCAATGTTTACTATGTCCTTAGCTGACAGCAAAGATTTGTACCACTGATGGCTTCAGTGCAAGCTACACCTCAAACTGTGGAAGACTTTGTGCATTGCACCTTGCCAATTAGGATCTGTGAGCCACAAACAGTGTTGCCATAACAGACTCTGAGCTCTTGAAACCCAGAGGTGTTTTTGAAAGTCAGTAATGGGGACATTCCATTCTGACAAAATTCTGAAATAGCTGAAGAAACCAGTGAGCCAAACAAACAGCACCTCACAAAGGGAGAAAAAAGTTGCCACTGTCTTCGTCTGCTCCTGGACAAAACTCAGCAGACGGTGTGTTAAACATACTTTTAGTAAAAAGAAGAAAAAAAAATAGCAAAAGATGTAGGGGAAATATTGTTCACCTGGACTCACATTTTATTTTGAAAAGCAACTGATTACTTTCAATGTAAAATCTTTAGCAACAAATGACAGAGGTTTCCAGGTTAACCTTGCTGGAGTTAGTTGAAGATACCTAATAATAACACAGCAAGGGGATGAGGCAACCCATGTCTCACCTTTAGGTAGTAATTCTATTGCCATGAATAACTTACAGTTAAAGTGAGTCACGGTTGAAGGTTTAATGATATGCTTTCTTAAACAAATCTAAATGAAAAATCTAAAAGTTCAGTTTTCACATTAAACCCAAGTATATAAGAAATGTCATTGTAAATGTTGGGGGGAAAAAAGCAATGAGAGATGTGAATGATGCTGGTGCTGCTGTGCTATTAGCCTCTCACAGTGAAACAACAGTGCCACACAAAGCTCTCGTCTCAGTGGTGGTTCTGGCCCATCCTGCAGAAAGCTGTAAATCACACCTTGTGTGTTTCAGAAGTGGAACGTTCACTCTGCAAGAGAACTGACCGGATGCTCTCTGCTTCTGCTATATCTGATTACCCACACTCCTCTGCTGTGCAGCTCACACAGCAGCAACCTCTGGGGCTGAAAACCTAATCCAGCACATGTGTCAAAAGATTCAGTTCCTGTGGTGGCCTGTTGAGCCTGGCTCCAAAAGGAAGTCAGTCCCCACCAGGGTTATTATAGTTAACGAAAACGAATGAAATAACAACTGAAATTGAAAAAACATTGTCATTAACTGAAATAAATTAAAACTAAAATTAAAAGGAAAAAATGATAACTAACACTGCACGAAAAGAAGCATATTCGTCCCCGTAAACTGACGCGCGCGCCTCTAGTAAACGGCAGCATTCGTCAGCTTACGGGGATGCTCATTTACGTTCATACATACATAAACATATCCAGGCAAAAAACACACAAACAACACCAATAGATACTTACACACAATTATATCACGGTCCACGCATTAGGAACAATCACACTC
>JASGAU010340843.1:0-10636 GCA_030220045.1 Australoheros facetus
GAGAGGCCTGGGCCAAGGTGGAATCGAACCCAGGCCTTCCAGATGGTATTCTAACTGTGAGGCAGCAGTGCTAACCACTGCGCCACCGTGCTGCCCTATATATATATATATAAAAAATATATATCAAAAATGATATAAATTTGAGTCACAGGCAGGTGCTGACTAGGCTGCCTACTGTTGGTGTTTTTATGGAATATGAAATATTTTGCAATATTTTGTCAAAAATATGATTTGCCCAATTACCTGTCAGAATGCCCAAGAAGTCTTCTGTTAGCACCACCTGGCAGGCATGTTTTTATGTGTGATGCAGACATACAATCTGCAGTCCGGATGCAGCTTGCTAATCAAGGCTGCGATTAGCCTTGACTGATCCAAAAAAAAAAGAAGAAAAAAGATGGTGACTGCAGGGCAGAGGTCAAGCCTTCAGTGGGTCTCCAAGGCTACTACCATCTTTTCTATACAGTCTTTGGCTGATACAGATATTGTGACATGCTACTTTGGCAGACTTTGTTGGCTGATGTTTTTATTATTATTTTTTATTACTAATGAAATTTAATGAAATTTGCATCCATTCATATATTGATCCTGATTTCCTACAACTGATACTGTCAAAAGCCGTCATTGTCACTAGTATTTGGCTGCCTGCTTCTTTTCAAAATGCTGAAAAGCGTTTGATTTCTGAAGTGGTTCCAGGTTCCTTCTATTAGGGGGGTATCTAATTTCCTTTTCACAGACAGTCTCTCATATTACTCTCAGTTCCACTTAGCCATCACTGCATGGCTACACTTAGCAGCTCTGTTCCATTATTACATAGACATAATTACTGTTCTGATTAAGTAGCACTCTTGCTACACACACACACACACACACGGCCACCTGGAAAAGGAGAAACACTGATTATGGAAATGTGGCTTTCAAGGGTGGATGATTTTTTTTTTTTTTTTAACAAATTAACAAGCAGCAATCACTGTATCATTTACAAAAGCTCCTGTACTTGACCATCAAACCAAAGTCACAGAGCTTCAGAGTGAAGCTGCATTTTCAGCTGAACACAACTTGGAATCAACAATTTTTAGTAGTTAACAGAAGCTATTTGAGGCTCTGGTACCTTTGAGGATGGTCATGTTGATGACAGTTCGGACTTCGGGCATTTGATATTGAGCAGTGGCCGCTGGGGAATCTTGCTGGTCGCAGCATCGTCTGCAGAGTCTGGAAGGGGGTCTGGAGGGGGAGGGGACACAGCAAACCAAGGGAAGGAGCAAAAGCAGCCTCAAACACCCTGTCAACATGGCTGTCATAACCTGAGGGTGGAATAAAAGGAAAAAAATATATGATTATAACAGTGCAGGGCAATGCTAAATGACATGCAGCTCTAACTATGTCTCATAAAATAATGGTGTTTTCACTCTCTGCTGCAGAAGAACTTGAAAGTGGAAAAAAAAAGTTCAATCCCAAACCAACATTTTTTGGTTAGTTATATTGTTTGTTGATGTGCTGCAATTTTCACATTCCTGTGGAAATGTGCTCAAGTGTCAACAGCATCGTCTCAAGAGATGGTAGCACTGACAGTAACTCACAGGTTTTCCTTGCAGTTCTTATTAACATTTTGTGCCTACTTTTAGGGCTCTATACAAGATATACTAGAATGCAGCCATGACATTATGGTTTTAGTAAGAGCTGCAGCCAAAGCATGCTCAAAAACAAAGGCTTGAAAATCGAGAGCATACTCAATAATATACTGTACAATAATTGATCAAAAATAAGTAAATAATTTAAGGTTACGACAAACAAGTTTGTCCACCCCAGTAATAGTAAACGTAACACAGAACATATGACACTTGATGCTTTACCCAGAGTGCTTTATGGTAAAGTGAGTACATATGTTTCTGAGATGGATAATCCAGAGGCAGCCAAAACCCTCCCACCCTTTAGTGTCACCACTGAGAAACACAAAACCATAAAATCCAACTGGTTAAAAAAGGCATGCTAAGATCTTTATCTTTGAGCTTCCTCACATAAATAGAGGCATAAACTTTGATGTGATTTGAAATTCTCAAGTAACGCTTACAACCCAGCGAAGACCAAAGGAGTCAGGGATCAAACGCTGACTGTCCAAACGGTGGAAAACCCCCTCGACCTCGTGAGCCGAGAACGCCGTCAGCACGTTGTTTTTTTCTGTTCTTAAATACATATTCAGTGTTCCAAATTTTAAACCACCTCACAATAAATCTGAACATTGATCTGATTTTATTTCCTTTTACATGTGTGTTAATTTTCACCATCTCCTCAGAAAAGTTTCTCGGGATCTCTGAACAGAGTCTTTATAAAAGTTTATTTAAATGAATTAGAGGCCTGCTGCTGCGTCTTTAAAGGCAGGAGGGAAAAACGTAACCGAATGAGAGGAAACGTTTGAGAGAGAAGGCGAAAACTGACGACATGAAATAAACAGGGAAGAGACAGATGAGAGATTCCCTGAGGTTTTTACAGTGATGGATGAATGTTAAAAGGATTTGGGATGATGGATGGAGCACGACTGTGAGAAAATGAAACAACTGGAGAGCTGCCTCAACATTTTTTATCTGACTACTGATAGTAAAATATAACAGTTATTATCTGCCTCACTATTACAGCCTGTCAGATGTCACATAACACATCTCTGCTCTGTTCTGCAACACGTCTGAAAAATTAGCTTCAGATTTAGCATATGAATTTATATTTCTGTCATTTTGGTGACATTTTGCAGTGACTGCAACAAGAACTGGGCTTCGATTCTCTTTAAAAACGATCCAAACTGAAGCTGTATTTCTGTCACAAAGGAATAACCATAAGAAGAGGATGAGTGGCGCAGCTTGAAAGTGCTTACGTTGGAACGCTGAGCTGGTGTGGAGAATCTAAGTGATTATTTGGATTTTTTTTCCTTGGAGAGCTGTCAACTGCAGATTCACTGCAGTGACACAAATATATATATATATATATATATATATATTTGGAGACTTCAAAGAATCCCACATGCTACTGTATATTTGCGTTCCAGTTACCACAGTGTCCCCCAACGGGTAGCTTATTTTAACAGTAAATCCAGCGTCACAGGAATGCAGCACACAGGAAAGGGAAACACTCAGTAGACACTCTGCTTGGCTGACTGACATCCTGGCAAACATGGGCACATTTTCTGACTGCCGTGCCCACCAGGCCCCAGAGACAGCCAACGAGTGGAAATGTTAAAGTGGAGTCAGCGATCATCAACCTGTCAGCCTACCACATTCAAACCCTTAGTAACAGGAAGTAGTATTTCTACAGTGCCAACATACAGTAGGAACCACTTGTTGAAAATATAGATGTGGGTCAGTGGAGGAAGTGCTGAGCTGCTGTGCACTGAGATGAAGAAACTGTGCATCTTTAGGTATTCTGAAGCAGTTTTTGCACATCTGCCTCAGATAGTGAGGAGAATCAGGTGGTTCGGTTGGAGCGTGTGGCAGGAAACAGATGTGTTCTCACTACTGTACTTTAGGAGTAAGACAGAGAGACATTCAATCATTCATGTCTATGGCTGATTTAGAATCACCAGTTCACCTAATGAGCATGTCTTTGAACTGTGGGAGGAAGCCAAAGGACCCAGAGAGAACCCACGCAGGCGCAGGGAGAACCTGTGCACGTTAAAAGTTTGGTGGATTCAAACCTCAGGATCTTCTTCCCGTGAGGCGACAGTGCTCACCACTGTACCACCGTGCCACCACTGGCAGGTTAAAGGCCATCTAATGTCCAATCTTATCTGCATTCTCCAAAGCACCTCTGGGGCCCTAAACCTTTTTAGGACTTACCTGACAGTGTGTGTGTGTGTGAACACAGTTTTAACAGGTCAAAGCTTCAGCAATATTTGTGCCATATGAAACAGCCACTGTGTGTCTTCTGCACGTCATCAGGGCCATCATAAAAACATCTGCATAAGATGCACACCCCAAATCCTTCACTGTGGTAGCCAAGTACCTACGCAAATAGATGCAAAGGTAACAGGAGTTCTGGGTTGGGCATATAATCACGTGGCTTCGGGCCAACCACTGTCCACGGCAAAGGGGTGTGCCCAAAGTGGGTGGCACCAGTTTTTGTTGGAAAAGTGCACTTAGTGGTAGTGTTTAAGATTTGCCCCTAAGTGTGCCCACTTTGGTCTAACCTGTAATATCTCAACAACTGCTAAACAGATCGCTAAGATTTATTTATTTCTAACAAGCAGTCTCCAGAGAATGAAGTAGTGATCCTCTGGCATTTCCTCCGGCACCATCTGTTATCCTTTTGTTGCTTTTAGTAACATGTCTTTGCAATTACTAAATTGCCATGACATTTGTCTCAGATATCCGTGGCAGGGGGGTTTATCCTAAGCTGGCCAATTCTTTCTAAATTGCTTAGTAAGTATTTTAAAAATGTCTTCTTACATTTTTAATGAAATCTCTGTCTGTCTCTAAGAGGTTCTACATTGAATTGGTGTTCATGTTATGAAAATGAATGACCACATTAATGGCCTGCTTTACCAAGAACTATTATGACGGTTTCAGGCAGTAGCTTTCTTTATTTTCAAAATTTATAATGCTGCAAAAATGCGAAGGTAATCAATAGAAAATAAAAAGCTATTCTCCCAGAGTTCTGGCAAGCATACAGCATGCTGACACACCCCTGGCCTTATTTCATTATGCAACATGCTGACAAATTGATTAGATGCTTTGAGGCAGGAAAAGAAAGTGTGTAACAAACGTATTAAAGTTATTAAAAGCTATGCAGGCACAAAAGCAATAACAGGAAAAACGATTAGTCACATTGTATGACTGGTTTAACGTCATCAAACTCTTTTGTCAGACTACAGGAACCAAATTAATCTGTTAGATCACCCAAAGGACATCAGCACCCCCTCCCACAGTGTTGTGTGGATAATTTGCACCGTGATCTTAACAAGTAACAACCGCTAATCAGCTGAGCGCACACTAACTGATATGCACACATGCGGCTGTCATAATGAATTCATTTAAGAAGCCACGTGTACAAACCCCAGAGCATCAGCTTGGCATTAAACCGCTCTCCGGATAAAGCGCGCGTGCACACACACAATGTCGGGCAGTAGGCCGGCGCGGGTGCGCGCTGATACAGCTGCTGATGTAACTTTGCAAAAAAAAAAAAAAACTTGCTGAGTTGGCGACTTATAACTTCTACAGCCCTGCACGTCTCTGCAAACGCGCCGCCGGGTGCGTTTTTCTTTATCTTCTTCCACCTTCTCTCTCTCTTTTTTGCTTTGTTTTGTTTTTTGCACAGCATTACGATGCAGATCCGTGTCGGGCGATCGCCATAAAGTCATAAAGTCACATCCTGTCAGTGTCTGGTCGCTTTTCTTACCTGCAGGAGTTTCAGGCGAGGAGGAGAAGCAGACTGCTGGTGTCAGATTGAGAGGAGGAACAACTGAGAACAAACCTGCTCTCTCTCTCTCTCTCTGTCCCATACACTCTTTCCCTCCCTCTCTCCCTCCCACTCCTGTACGTATATAACTTAGCCTCTCACAGGACAACAAATCCTCCTCTTTCATCAAATAACATAAAGTCAGTGTTTCTCTCTTACTCCCCAGTGTGTCCATTTCCTGCAAACCCTCCTCCACACACAAAGCCTCTCTCCCTAAACTCCATATCCATCAGTCTTACTTAACAGGGAGTGAGACTGTTGAGCTTCCATCCAGAAATTTTAGAACAGGGAGCTAAAAGTGGCACGAAGGAACTGTCACCACGCAAACACTAATATAGGTCATTACTCCCTCTGCCCACACAGCGCAGACACCCATGACTCAAATTCTGGACAGCAGCAGCACCCTTTGATTTAATTTGTTCCATTACTTCCAGCGCTGCATTCCAAAACTATCACCTCCATAAACTCCCACTGTAGTTTAACACTGTGGAAACTCAACCCTAAATCTTTCTCTTTCTATGTAAAAGACCAAGTTGTCACGCCAGTATCCCCTTTCACTCACTGTGCTGTAGCTCCTGGTACTTTTGAGGAAAACATGTGCTGCACATTATCAGATGAATCTAGTATCTAACATCTGGGCATCCTGGTGGTGCAGTGCATGTGTGCATAAGATACAACAGAATTAAGCTAATTTAGATTTATTTTATTTTATTTTTTATTGGTATATGAAATTGTTCCAATTCTTAACAATCTCACGCTCAGTGATATTTTGAAACACGAAACTGGTGGTTTTTATGCCCAGTGCAAATACCCTGTTCCCAGAGATTTTAGTCAGGTGATAGCAATGCAGTGAAAGTGGGCTCTTAACCAAGCAGCAAACTCAGGGACTGAAAAATGAAGCCAGTGCAGAAGTGCCAAAAACTGCAGTTCCTCTAATGGCTAGCTGAGGCTGGCTCCAAACGAGACTCAGTCCCCATCGCACAATTTCAGTTATTAAAATAACATGTTTACATTATGGTACAAAAAATATTGGTGTCTGTAGTTCTAATCCAGACTGCTAGCTTTAGCTGATAACTTAGCTCTTCAGCTGCATAAATATGGTCACTTCTGCCTCCCAAAAATGCAATATGCTAATGTTGAGGTGGCTCCATCCACCCTTTATATCCACAAGTGTTTCTTAGATCTCTGCAAACCAAGAGTTAAGTTCACTGGATGCCAAACTATCTATCGATGCATCTATTTTGTAAAGTGCTTATCCAGTTCAGGTCCACAGGGAGGGTGGATGTCACAGGACGAGAGGCGGGGTACACCCTGGACAGGTCGCCAGTCTATCGCAGGGACAAAATGATGCAGAACTTTAACAGACATCTGCATCCTCTGCATCTTCCCCCACTTTACCT
This sequence comes from Australoheros facetus, assembly GCA_030220045.1. Taxonomy (NCBI): domain Eukaryota; kingdom Metazoa; phylum Chordata; class Actinopteri; order Cichliformes; family Cichlidae; genus Australoheros; species Australoheros facetus. The sequence goes on from JASGAU010340843.1 coordinate 6,840, forward strand.
GTTATAATGTCCAACTTCCACCAATGATCCTGTCCATATGAACGTGCCTTATCAGTTACTGACATGGCAGTTAGACGTTTCCTCTCATGAGATACATTTGATACACACGTTTCTACCTATCAGGGGTGAAGTGCAGTGACTCTGGATCGGAGAGGATAGATACCCAATGCTTTTTTTTGATCGATGCTTTTTTCCTTTCAGATGAGGGTGGGAACCTTTCCTGCACTGGTCTCAGTGGCTCACCCTCCAGTTTTCTAGGAACCACGATGCAGTGGGTCCTTTCGGCTTGGAGCCTGACAGCTACTTCCAGATAAGTCCCTTTGAAAGAATCCTCTGCTCCATCAGTTGTTCAGCCTGACTAGGCACCTTCCTCCAAGCCAATTACCTCACAGTCAGTACGGAGCTTCTATTTTTTCAGGTGCTGGAAACCACTCCACATTTTTCTGTTTATCTTGCTTTCATTCTAGAATCACTTGGTAACACCTTTACAAGATCGTCTGCTTTTGTTAGTCTGTGTAGAATATCATTAACAGAAATAATTAACTTGGGTGTTTTTATTTTGTTTTTTTGGCTAAATAAATCTTGGCCAGTGTTTTCATGCTCAGTGAAGCATTCATTTGGGCTATCTCTGTAATGTCAACTGAGGGGAAATTCCCTTCTATAAGCACTGATTAGAGTCAAACTGGAACAAAGTCACTTTTTTTTAGTGGCCTCAGCCTGAAGCCAGCTAGTACTTAGCACTCGTTAGATAACACCCACACAAAAGGATAGCTGTGATGGTAAAAACAGCTAATTATAAAGCAAGCACACCCGGTGCTGCCTTATAAAGATCATTTGTTACCAACTCTCTGCCTCAGTGAACTCCTGCATCGCACCTCAGTAGCCCACAGGGTCAGAAGCTTTTCAAACTCCATGTACAGCCAGGTTACAGGCTTAGCGATGATGTCATGGGTTTTGGGGTATAGACACGAATTTGGCCATTTTCTCTCTTTTCTAGTCCAGAGGAAAGACAGCAGAAGGTCTTTTATAAAAATATAAAATTATGTCTTTTGTTACAGTTACCTCCCAAAACTTCTCACAGTCTATCTTCATCTGTACTTCGCCCTGCCTCCCTCTCCTCCTTCTAGCATTCTATCACACAGGCTTTCCTCTTTTTCTCTGGGGTTTTTGGCTGTCCTTCATGCTTTCTTTCCTGTCCAGCTCAGTGCTGAGAGCCCAGCCAAGCAGACGCCACAGAGGTGACAGTACCAAACAGAACAAACACACAAAGAAGACTCGTGAGTTCTGTGTGAAGAGCAACCGACTGACCCACGCAATGATAATCTTGACTCTGTAGGACTTTGCTGTATGGTGGGGAAGCTGACTTCCCTATTGCGCATAAATTACACTCTATCATATGTTTTATTTTCAAAATTTAACACAACAAATCATTTCATGCAAAGCAGCCATCGCCACCTCTGAGAAATTCTACTGAAAAAAGTAGTTTGTCATTTACACATGTTTGTTTTGGCAGCTCTGCTGAGCACACGAGTTCAAAAGTTCAAGACTATAAATGTGAATGCATAAAGATATAAAACCTCACACTGCTCCACATAAAGAAGACTCATGGTTTCACATCTCAGTATTCACACTGTTTTGGTTGCCTGTGTTCCTATTTCTCTACAAGCCACTCAATTAAATCATCATGTGCAATTTTTTTTATAATAATAATAATAATAATCATAATAATAATAATAATAATAAGAAAGGCATGTGCAGTCACATTGATGTCACTTATTGATTTATGGACTCTGCATTTTGAGGACTCAGTTTTTTTTTAATTATCCATAATAGACCAAAAGTATTTTGTACTGTACCAGGCTGCATGTGTGTTTAGTGACGACACCAGGAAATGCACATTTTGGCTCTTCTGTGTTGGGTTGCTACTTGGCTGTTAAGAATGTGCAACACTGGTCTTTGAGGAACATTTACCCAGTCAGCAGCAACATGTGTAAAAACCTCACCATATAAAAAAGTCAGTGCGCACAGTGATTTGGTCTGGCTGGGACTAGACTCTCTATTTGAAAGCACTAATAGAGAATCCCTTTGTGCACATGTGGAATGAGCCAGACTGAAATTGGACTAATGAATCAGCTGCCTCTGGTGCAACACTCGGGTGATATAACAGGGCATCCAATGTAAATGTGCCATTGTTTAGTTTAATAAAATGCTTTGCTATGTTTTGTTGGGGACAAAAGCAGCTCATTTCTTTTCCAGCTTCCTACTCCCCTCCATCCACTTCACTCACAGATTGTTTTTAGGTGTGTGTCTGTGTTTTCATGTTGTTCTGGCCCACCGTTTATCTCTGCTCGTTGTATTGTGGAACTCCCATTTTTGTTGGCTCTTTTTCAGCTCATGTGTCTGCATCAAGTGCCTGTTTCATGGCATGCTTTTGCGTTCTAAACCACACATTTTCCACAGTGTTTTCAGTTGCCCGAACCTGTGAAGGAAGTTGGCTCATGTTCTCCCTACACAGTGTGAATTTTTACTTATAAAAGCTTTTTTTTCAGCCCTGATTTATCTTTACAGTTACCCACATTTTGTTGGCTCATGAGGGGCTAAGGGTTGTTGCAGCATTCACATCAGGGTTTCTCAGATACAAAGAAACTGATTACAGTGAAAAATGTATTGGATTTGCTATATCCGCCTTTCACCCAGTTCCAGCTGGGATAGACTCCAGGCCTCATCAACATTATTATTAATAGGAACTGAGGAATTCAGTTTGTGAATAAATGAACTACAGAGGCCTTCTTGTGTTTGTGCAAGTACTCCACTCTATTCAAAATGACAAGCCCGGGGGTTAAACAGCACCTTCAGTTAATGAGCATTTAAATCTGAAAGGCACATCACTGACCAGAGAGGGATTTTTGTGTGTGTGCTGTAGCCTGGCATTGCTTCAAGTGATTGCATGGAGATACTTGCTCAATAATAAGAAAATAATGAAAATAATGACACCCCCTGGCCCGCTCACACCCTTTTTTTCCCCTTCTCATCCCCGTAATGTGTTCAAATAAAGCGGTCACAATACTTCAGCATTCAGCTGGGGCCACAGAAGAAGGATAAATGAAGTAAAGCTTGTTTAAGTTCCAGGTAATTTCAAATGTGACTTTTCAAGATGGAGAAAGATGCAAGAAAGAGAGAACAGTAGAGGAAGATGAGAGATTATTTCCAAAGGTAAGCACTGCTCAGCAAGGGATTTGATACACTGCAAATTTAAAGCTTATCTGTGATGTCCTTTTCATTTAAGAGTTTTTAAATCAGATATTGGATCTATTCAAGCTGTGCTGCTGAATTATGTTTTTGTTTAATGTCCTGCAAAACAAACTGAAGTATTAATTTTGTGTTATTCAAAGGTTGTGTGAGAATACCAGGTAGTTTAGTGCAGAATACACTGGTTATTTGGCAGTAGTGTGCTGAATTTTGCAGTGATTCACTATGCTGCACTGGAACAGAGCAGGCAGTTCATGGTCAGTGTTAGATTGCATCAAGGGATGTTTTTGATTCACTCACCTTTCCACCTTTTATACTGGCTGTCATAACGAAGGGGGTGTGTGTGGCAGGCAGGAGGAGACCCCAGGAAGCAGACCCAGACGAAGGCTCAAAATACAAGGGGATTTATTATAAGAACTATAACCAAAAACCAGGACGCAGGAACACGGATAGCGCAGGAAAACACACGGGGAAATAACACTAGGGACCAACATCAATGACGCGACAACAGGCACTGGAAACACTGGGCTTAAATACATGGGGAACTG
>JASGAU010340852.1:0-20266 GCA_030220045.1 Australoheros facetus
CACACACACACACACACACACACACACACACACACACACACACACACACACACACACACACACACACACACACACTTTGAAACCCTGTTTTGGTATTCCGAGCTGTTTAAGATTCAAATGGTTGCATCTGCATTGATGATCGATCCCCTGCTGAGCTAAACCACCCCTCCTCAAGACAAGATCGGCTGGAAAATATCCAGAATGCTTTGATAAAATGCACCTCCTGACTTGGTGTCAGGGCTTGATTTTTACAAAGAACCTTCTCATTTAACCTTCAAGTGTCTAAAAAAGCATTCACATGACATAATTTCTAATATTAATAATATAGAAAAAACTGGTTGTTGACCCCCTGGCAGCCTTCCCGTTGCTAGGGAAAAATGTGTATTTCCCCAACCAGCTGGCAAGTGATTCCTGTAGGATGCTGGCAGTCACTGGGTGAAATCGGTCGCAAAGAGGGTGCTGCATTGCTGCAGTCACCCACAGTTTCGATGGAAGATGCCAGATTGTCTGCAAGCACTTGCTAACTAACCACCAAGCGGCAGGGAAAATCGGAAAGGTGCGACGTAGCTGGAATGTTTGCCTTGAAACTAAAAGTTGTGCCTTACCTCTGAAACCAACACATTTCAATGCGAATGGTCTTTGTTTCCACTCTGCATCCCACTCTTCACAGTTTCACTACCACACAGTAAATAGTTGGTGAGTGTTTGCAGACAAGTCAGCGTTTTCCATACAAACTACAGGTGATGGTGCTACTGTAGTGACAAAGCAATCACAAGCAATCAGGTTTTCGGTGCAGCAGCAAAGATATCTTTGTGACCAATTTTGCTTGGCAGCAGCAAGTACTTAACAACCAATTGGGAGATACAAATTTTTCCCTAACAACAGGTGGTTACCAGGGGTCACTGACCGGTCTCTAAGTGTGTGTCACTGGGACTCTAGCAGTCGAGCTCATAGTGACTGCCAGCAACCGCTCACAACTATTAAGGGAAAATTCATTTTTCCCTAGCAATCAGTGGTTGCCAGTTGCCAACTGGGGTCTAGGCCTGTTTGACTGGAGTCTTAATTTCCCTTGAAGTGGCAGTTACAGCTGAAGTAAATGCTAACTGTTGCGCTTTTGGAGCTGTAGCACCAGCATCGTTTTCCTCCCAAATGGACCTCAACTCTCCCCTCATGCTAGCTGGCCTGAGTGACCCAACCATAGGACGGAACTGTTACATTGTATTACAAGAAAACTTACACCCTCGCTCTCATACTGTGATGTACTCATTTTGGCATTTTACTTATGCAACATATTTGTAAGATTTAGGTGTGAATGAAGTAAACATGTTCTATAAAAGAAACCCCTGCAGAAGTAGTTACTGCTCTTTTGATTTTTCTTCATTTGGCTACACAACAGACATGAGCTGCCAGAGTTGTATATCACATTCACATCCAAAGGACACGCCACTTGTGCTGCATTTGTTAAAGGTGTTGCTTGCAAAATGGTTTAGAGATCAAATATTTGCTAAGTGATTACACAAATTTGGGGATTGTGGGGTAAAAATCAACCAGAGCATCCTAAGTCCCCACCCCAGCCTCACTCTGCACTGTGTATCATGACTTGTAAATGATTGCAGATTTCTTTAGTGATGTTAACTGCATTAAAAAAATGACATGGTCTCTTAGTGTGGCAGGTCCTAAAAATTCAACCGTCTGTCCTAAAATATATATTTTTTAATGGACAATCCCACAAATCAGAATTTGTGTCCACCTTGGCACATTACAAGTGGAGTATTCAATTAATCACATTGTCACCATTCACCAGTGAACAGGGGAATGTGGGGGCCCTGGGATAGCTGCCATCTCTTCCAGGATTGATGTTCCAGCCATAAAAATAGACCTGTACTGTAATGAAGATTAAAAAAAAAAAAGCAGTATAAAAAGCACATTTTATTCAAGAATGTTTAAGGAAACAATGTGGACAAACTACAGCTCTTTTTAAAATAATATGATGATGTTCAAATACTTTTTGCACCTGTTTCTTTACCTTTGAACTTACTACAAAATCAGATAGTTAAAAGAGCCATATGATGTTTTCACATCTGGTTTAATCTCTTGCATTTTTCTCTTTTGTCTTCCCTTTCTTTCTCTTTCCCTTCTCTCCCAGCTCTCTGTTCCTCTTTCCCTCTGCTTCTGTTCTGAGTGAGGGATGTCTGTTTTCTAACACCTCTCAGCCTGCTTATCTACTAGGTCTGTATTACTGTGGATTTGTATGTCCAACCACCCATTTGTTATTGTACCGTCAACCATCAAGTATGAATATCAGGGTGTGTGCGCGACACACGATGTTCACTGTGGCCTGCTAATGTTATTTGGAAATCATGATTGTTTATGATAGATGGCGGGTGTGCGCGCAGTTTTTATCAGGCCCGAGTGTCCGTTGGGGTGGCTGTGGGAATCTTGCATGTGTTGGATTTGTGCCTGCAACAGTGCTTGTGTGTCAAAATGCATTATGGCTCTCTGCATGACTATGTCCAATGACAGCACCGTTCCTCCACGCTGCCTGTGACTGTTCATTTGTAGGGCTGAGATCATATCCAAAAACAAAAAAATAAATCTTTGCTTTTTGTGAGTTTCCACTGTGCTGTTCCATCCCCTTCACTGTTTTTAGAATTGGTGGATTAGGTGTTCATTTTTCATCCCTGATATACTAGCAAATCCGTAGTGAATTTTATCTGTGGTGCCAGGATTGTCTTAATTATAAGAAAGGCTCAAACTTCTGAAAGCAAACACATAATTGGCACCCTGCAGTGCTTCCTCATTACTGTGTTTGCTGTGCTGGCCTGCAGTATCAGAGACTTTGTAGTCACCCTTTATGAGGAGAATTTGAGCATGTCCCTTCAGGGTGTTGGCTCGAACAACCTCGGTCAGAGTTAAAAAGATTTGTCAGTAACAGATAGACGCTTTGTATTATGACCCTGCCTCCCTTACCCAGTCACCCACCCTAATTATTCCATTTTAATCTGTCACGGTGGTCTTTGTTAAAGCTTGTGTGTCCTATTTTGGCCGGTAAACAAACCTTTTATTTGACTTTGATCTGGAGGCATGCGTCAGCCATTTGAATGCCATTCATCCAGCCTGTTTGGGTCTGGGTGTGTTAAATGACCTGGTGCCCCCTCTTCCCCCTTTTCTTCCTTCCTTTCTCGACTTGGAAGATCTGTAAAACTGCAACCAACACTGGACATGGAGGACTATGATGTTCGCTCAGCCGCCAGCATCCTGGCCTCAGTGAAAGAGCAGGAGGCACGTTTCGAGCAGCTGACCCGCGCCCTTGAGGAGGAGCGTCGCAACGTCAACCTGCAGCTAGAGCGTGCCAATCTGCCTCCCAACCCCCCCACCAGCCAACCACTACCATGGCAGCAAGTGGTGATGCAGGTAAATGATGCCAGCTCACTGACCGAACCCTACCATGTATTTCCTTCCCTGCATCTCTCTCAAGAGTGACATTCGCTTCTCCCGCTCCCTCCTTCCATCTGAGCGGGCTCATCCCATCACCATGTTTGCTCACGGTCATTGCTTTTCATCATTCGTGGGACCCCATAATCTCTCTGTTCAATTTCTCTGTAATTTGGACCCTTGTATCCATTGTATGCATCCACTGTCCTGGATGTTGTTCAATAATCTGCTCTGTGGTGACTCATCTTTAAAAGCGAGCTAATGAGATTCAACCTCTCATTCTGTCTTCCTTCGCCTCCTCTTTCTATGCCACTGCCATCCAATCCCATCTCCTTTCGCCCACTGGTCTTTGATATTGTCTGGTGGTGGTGCTGATTGGATGTGGCCTTTTGCCCAGCCCTGGCCAGCGTCTGGGGGACATTAGAGTCCTGGCCAGGGCTTCTATCAATACTGGCTGACTCTGCATGAGCAGGAAATGCAAGATGTAGAAATGAGACAGCTGCAATCTCCTAAAAATGACAGCAGTCACAACAAGCGCATTGATTTGCATGCTTCAAACTGGCAGAAAATATTGAAATTAAAGCTTTCTTTGTTAATAACTCCCTAGTCAGGTGACATGATTCTCCTGCTTATTTTCAGTCTTTGAGGATCTGACTAACATACACATTTCAATTGTGCTGACTTTCTGAGAGCACCCTCTCATATTTGGACTCTTGGGCATAATCACTTCTTTGAAGAAACCCTTTCAGACTGTACACATGTTTTACTAACTAAAGTTTGAAAGCACAGTTTGGTGATGCAGCACCTGTGGTGCTCGTATACATCACCCTTAATCACAGTGAAGGAGGTGGTCTCATGTATTATTGATGTAGCAAGATGTGCAGAGATGGAACTGCTTTGTCTACATTTGCCTGTGGTTGTATTTGCCCTCAGTCAAATTTTGTTAACAGTCAGTGTTAGTGTTCATATTTTTTAACGGGCTTGCTGCAAATTTGGACTCATGAAGGGATAATAAAGAGGATGCGGGTAAAGTAAATTAAATTTGTCAGCCCCTCACCCACCAAAAAGATAATATATTGCTCTGTGCGTGTGAGAAAGAAGGAGGGAGAGAGACCCTCCCCTCCCCAGAGATTAGCCTAATTTGGAGGACAGTGAATTGGCTATCACTCACAGACATCTCCCTACCCCGACTGTTTTTGAACTAGGGGGTTAATTTGGCACAACTGGGTACTACTCATGCACCCATTTCCCTGTTTACATCACTTTGAAATGTCATTCAGTCACCAGGAATTGTACTGCAGGCTTTATCGTAAATACTTATCGTAAATGCCAGACCAATTTGCATGTGGGCATTGGAGGGTGGAAGGGGACGTTGATCAGTGTCTGCTCTAGGGCTAAAAGCACCCAAGTCCTTGGCAGCAACCTTTGCTCAGCCTTTCTGTGCCAGGTGTTACTGTGCTGCGAGATCCTCTCCATTCAAATAACAATGTGGCATGAGGGATGAGGAATTCATCAGGTTGATCTCTTTATCTCTGCCTCCTCCTCGTTCAGCTCCCAAACACACACACATTCACATACAACCCTCAAGCTGCGTGATGGATTACAATGGAGCATGGATCACTGACTGAAGGTTCAGATTCACAACCCTGGGGCCAGACTCAATGAATAATTATTTCAAGTTGAGGTCACAAAAAAAAAAAAAGGACCAGCTCTGATGAAAATCAAATGCAAGTAGACACCTAATGAGCGCAGTAAGCCACTGATGCAGGTAGCACCCCCGCTACAGGGAGCTCACCTCGGTACAGACTGGGTCTTAGCATCAGTGGGCAGTGCACGCTCGTTTATGCCTTTATCACTATTGCCAGCTTTTTAACAGGCTGCTCAGTAGGCAGCAAATAAATAGAAGCAATGGTTTATTTAAACAATAGGTTTATTTAAACAATAGCTGCAGAACACTTGATGATTTGTTAGAAACAGTGTGCTCTGATGCTTTTAATGCTCTCAAGTTTCTTTTGTAAAGTCCTGAAAACAAATTGAGTCAAATGAATCATATAAACATGGTTTTACAGGGTCATTTGGAAATATAACAGGGATTTCCACCTTAAATTTGAAGTCAGGACTGTATCGTTTTTATGTTGTTTACCCTTTTTTAATATGTTGAATTTGGTGGTAAAGCTTTCGGCTGTATAAATAAACATTTGATCAGCCAATCTACAGTTTTGGTCCAGACTGAGATATCTCAGTGACTCTTGGCTGAATTGCTGTGGAATTTGGTCCATGTTTTCATCGTCTCCTGGAACATGAAGTTTACAGATTTTTTTTCCCCCTTTAAAGCCTTTTCATCTAACACACAATTAGATCGGCTTTTTGGTATTTGTAAAATAGCTCAAAAACTATTAGATCAGTTGCCATGAAATTATGAACAAACATTCATGGCACACACAGGAAAAATCCTTGGAAAGTTACAATAAACTTTGATCATTTTTTATTTTTTAGTAGTATACTGAATGTATGAAAACATTACACAAACCCAGAACTATTTTTTGTAAGAATAAAAAGGAAAAATAAATATACTGCATATAATGGAGCTCTGTCGAAGTGTTTGTCTGCTTACAGGTAAAAATGTCTACATCAGACTGCAGGTGTTGAAGTTCTGCACCACCACACCAGGATAAGTCAAGTTTGAAAGGTTTGAAATACTTGTTTGATGGTCAGTTTTCATTTACAAATGGCCAGGATAGCTGTACAGTTCTGCCTTAACCTGATGGGGGCTTGAGTATCATGGCCAGTAATAAGATTGGTAAATATCCCCAATTTGGGATGGTACCATGGTATTTTACTGAGGGAACCATAAGCAGGATGAAAGGATTTCCCAGCACAATGACAGCATAATGTGTGGATTAACCTTCCAGCTGACTTCCAGCTCTTCTCTATAAAAGCCATTGTTTCTCTTATATTGTCTAGTCTCTCATCTTTCTCATCTAAGACTTTCTGGAGCAGTTGTTCAATTTTCCAGTCTTCCCTGGTCTTGATTTAGCTTTGCCACTGTAATGTTTGTTTAGTATAACAACTTTCAGTTTGATTCCCATGTGCCAGGGCCTCCGTGTATGATTTGGCAAGTCTGTTTAAACTTTTTGGCTCGCGGTGTGCCTCCCAAATCGGAGCGATTTCACCTTCTCAGATTTGATTAAAGACTCTTGCACTGCTGCTGCAAGACCAGTAGGAGCTGCAGAGGAGTGTAACAGTTGGATAAAAGTACTGGGCCATCTACATGCTACATCTGCAGGAGCTGCTTGATGATGGAAACCCATTCCTTGAAGATCTCTGTGCACAGTTTTTGCGCTGATGTTAACGCCAGAGGATCTCTTCGTGGCAGCTGAGCTGCTGTGGTTCCTAAATGCTTCCACTTTGCAATAATACCATTTACAGTTGATTGTAGAATATCTGTGAAGGAAGAAATTTCATAAACTGACTAGTTGCAGCAGTGGCATCCTATTACAGTACCACACCCGAATTCATTCAGCTTTAAGAAAGACCCATTCTTTCATGAATGCTTGTAAAGGCAGACAACATTGGCTAGGTGCTTGATTTTATATGTCTGTGGGACTGAACACATCTGAATTCAAAGATTAAGAGGTGTGGCCCAGTACTGCACATTTTCCTTTTTCTTGCTCTTCTGCCAGTCGGGACCCTGGCATAAGTGAAACCACAGTCAAATTTGAACTATGGTCTCTGCAAATTAAATGAAATTGAATTGCAGTAGCCCAGAGCAGCATGAACATCTGAAACCATTCCTCAGTCTATCAGTCTTTGTATTGCTGTTGCCTTTAGGTCAAATATTGTTCAATGTTTGCTCTTTGAGCACGCTGATGCAAAACTAATGGCATTAATTTCAGCTTTAAGAGTTTATTTGCTAATTAGCAAATGTTAGCAAATATACCAACATATTAAACTAAAATAGTGAAAATGCTAAATATTACCACCCACTGTCATTTAAGTCACCCCATGTAGTTGGAGTGCACACATCTGAACTGGAATATTCAGATTCAACATGTTTCAAATATTTTCTTTTCTTTTGGACCTGTGTGACGTTAACACAAGTTACAGAAAAGGCAGATCACAACAATATGCTTTAATCTCTGCATTAAAAAAAAAAAGGTTGTCGTAAACAATGCTGCCCTACTTTCTAATTGAATTCTAATCCTCATTCACTTCAATATAACACTTTATGAATTGCCGCCAAAGAAGAGAATTAGAGTGCTTATGCTACACTGTCCTGCGAGGAAAATCAGAACGGGGCTGTCGGACTCTCCATTAGCTTGTCCGATGAAATTATCGGCAGAGATTCAGTGACACGGACAGAGAAGCCTTAGAATCTGCATCCGTCAATAGCTCCAACATGTGATTACTCACACTCTAAGATCACAACCTTTCTTTATTTGCTATCATATTTGCCGCTGGTAATTGATTTTGCCCTGAAGGAGCGTTATCACCAAAGCTCTTAAAGGTCAAGTGGTGCATCGTGACAGTCCTATGTGTTGAGAAAGGCAGACAGCACTCAGACAGCCACGTTGAGGGAGAAGGTGACCTCATTTCATATACACCAGACGGCTGATCTACACATGGCACTGCGCAGCATATGTGTAGATCATATTGAAAGGTGCCTATAGTCAACCTACTTCATTGAATAGAAAACTTGGGGTAGTTTTTGCACCGTGGATACTATAAAGTGTTGGTGTTTGCTTTTCTGATACTACATTCAGTGGTCTTCTAGCATAGCAGAGGCATATCATCCCTTTGTGCAAATGATGTGGGAAGTTTTCAAAGGCTTGTGTGATTTAGAGAGAGGGAACAGTGCAGCCTTTGATCTGTGCTGCTGTCTGTGCTGAAGATGTACAGGCCCCGGCCCTGCAATGGTACCACAGTGCTCAACCAACAATCGCCCCAGCCTCCCTCCACCCACTTTCATCCCCAGAACACACAGCCCCCCAGCCCTATCTAAGCACAATGGATACAAAGGGCTGAGGGTGCTATAGCGACAGAAGATCTATCCTTCCACTGGCAGGGCCCGGGAGCCCCTGTACCCTCGTAAATCACCTGCCTAACAATGAGCCTTAGTTTACCCCCTCCCCTCCTCTATCTTCCCCTGTCTTCTTCCCTTGCTGTGGCATCAAGAACCTTCTTGCCTCCCCGTAAACACCCTAATTACCTTGGTGTGAAAGTACCTCCTTTGTTTATTTTTGTATGCCACGCTGTTCCTGTATCCCTCCTACAACACTTTTGTCTCATTACAGAGCAGCCTGCAGAAAAGTCACATTAAAATTTTAATAATGTTGCTTCTTGTTTCCCGTGCTTCTATATGGAACACCTAATTATGTCTCAACCTCAGTTTAAAGGGCCTTTTGTCTGCTGGATATGACAGTCACAAAAAGTTTCTGTTCATATTTTCAAACAATCTTTAGAAAGAGACGCACATGAGACAAAACGAAAGGTACTACTGTTGTTCAGGTGGAAGGCTGGATTGTCAGTAATCTTAGTGTTGATGGTACAGTTTTTCTTTACAGCTTGTTAACATCTAAAGCAGTGTTTCTCAAAGGTTCTCGTTTCAAGATTTATTCATTTCCACAGGTTTTATCTATGATAGCAGCATGGCTCTAGGGATGACAGCATAAGCTTTTCTGTTAGTTGCAGAGGTGCTTTGGTCCTGAACAAAATGACATTTGTTAGATGGATTGCCATGAAATCTTTGTCACTGCGATGGCTGGCACTTAAAGTTTACGTACTACTGTTGACTCTATAGACAGTGCAGTTTTTCTATGAACAACTCTCTGCAGAGTGTGTGTTTTATTTTTCTTGACAACTGCTTATCCAGTCTACTTCACATTTGTGGGGTGCACTGCTGAGGGCCAAACGACATCACTCCATTGGTGATAAAGGTGATAAAGGCCCTGCAGTTGTTATCAGTGAAAAGATGCCCTTCTCTACCTTAGTGGAAGAAGGATGAGGAAGCTGTTGTAGAATTTATGTAGCCTTCTAGCAACAATATGAAGAAATGCACATCTACTATTCACTGTTTTTGTAAACCAGCAAATGCAGCTTTGTAATGTTGTCAGAGATTAAATTTTAACTACGATCTTTTCCTCACCCTGGTGCCTATCCCAGCTCATCATCAGTTAACCTAACATGCATGTCTTTGGACTGTGGGGGAAAGCCAGAGTAGCAAACAGTGAAAATACTGTAAATTGAACGTCAAGTACAGAAGACAAGCATGTTGACTGGGCTGCAGGCTTAGCGTGTCTTTGTGTGTGTGCGTTTTACAGCTTTTTGATAACTGCACCTTTTTGTAAACTTAAATGGTTACTTCTTGCTTCAGTAACTATCAGCTGTCCCGCAGTCTATTATATCACTAAGGTGGTTCTATCAAAACAAGTAACTAGAGTGATATTTGTATTTGATTTTTTTTTTTTGGGCTAGCTCAGTTAGCCAGGCTCATGTTATTAGCAGTGGCAGAGGGCAAACTTTGGCAAGATTACATTAGATCTTAGCCTATAATGTAAATCTGGATATTGTCATAAATCTGTAATGCATTTAAAAGCACTATTGTTAAATTATTGCAACTAAATGTTGGCAACCTGAATCAGTTGTGTATTTTAATGGCACGCTCTGTTCCTTCTCCCACAAACGTCTGCCATCAGTCACTCACGCTGAGCACCTCAATCAACCCATTCTGCACAGGCTCATGCTGAACGGCCAGTTTACAAATCTAATAAATGTATCATACACTTAAGTAGCAGAGACCTTGTCCCACTACACTGCTGAACCGAAAACTAAAATACAGAAGGCATGTACCTTTATTGTTTTAGGTAATGTTTTATTCAACTCACTTCAGCATTAAGAGTCAAGTTTGTGGCAGTGACCCATGAATCACTGTGGTAACGGCTCAGATGGGAAAGGGTAAGTCGTTTTTGTGTCAGCTCGGTACAGGAGCTGACATGAAAGGACAGAAATTTTTATTCAAGGTTGGGGTTGTGCATATTCTTCTTGTTCAGGTGAACAGTAAGGGAGAGAGGTTCGGAGGGGAGCTTGTTGAAAAGCCTTTGTGCTGTGGGCTATTTATATTCCTCTGGGGCAGCTCAAACCTTCATCCTTCAAATCAGCTCCAACGCTGGTGGACTTAATGCCTGTCCTGTTGTACCTCCCTGCCATTTGATCACAACCCATTAAACCATTACGCTCACTAAAAGCACTAAGAGGAGCATCTGAAATCTGCCTCCATTTCCTTTACCACGCACCACATAGGTGAACAGACAGGCTGAAGGGCACTGCCTCGGTGTGAAAGTTCTAGACAACATGGAAGTCTACTCATGACGGACAAAGTAGCCTAATCGACTGCTCGGCTTGGCTGTTAAATCCGAAGACTGAACTTGTGTTTAAAATAAAGCTCTTCTTTTGCATGAGACCCCAGTGCCACCTGAGGAATGTGACCTAACCTTTTCCAGTGTCCAGCAAGATAACTAAACAAGGCTAAATGGAAAACAGTCCTCGAACTTTATAGAATAGCTGGAGGTGTTCAAAGTCTTGATTTAATTATCCCCATGAGTTTAACATACCGGTGTGACATTTTTTACTATGTGACTTACAAGCATGTAATCAGAGATCAAATGAGAAACAGAAGCAGCACTGGGCCTTGGTTTTTTTTTGGAGGTTTTACAGGAATAAATTCACGCTTTATTGCACAGAGTACTCCTTAAGGCCTTAAATGCCTTGATAGCTAAGATTTGGAATGAAATCTTTCTTTTCAATTTCACTTCAGTGTTCTTTATTAAAGGATAATGCAGTGTGAATATTTAGGTGGCTTGCCAGATAAGGGAGTGAGTTTCATCCAGGCCTTTCACAGTATAAACTGCAAACTGTGTCCCTCACTTTATTGGTGCTCAGCAAATCAATACAATCATCTAAACTGGCCTTGGAAGTGAATATTAATCAATAAATAAAAATGCATATTTGTTTGGATGCCAGAGTTGCTTTTAAAGTTCTTAGGAAACAACTGAAACTCTGCATTTAGGAACACATCAAAGGCAGACTATGAAAAAATAAAGAACTGATGAATGAACTCAGGAGGGGAAGCCTTAATTCTCAGCAGGGTACTTTACCTGGAATTAGAGTAAAAGTTCAGCTCTTTTAATGGTAACACAAGCAAACCTCGTTGTTTTTGCTGCTTCCTGTAAAGCACCATGTTTTCACCTGTGTGCATTGCAGCCAATGTGAGCACCCAAATTCTTTGAGTGTATGTGCCTGTACCATCATAGCTCCATACATTCACGACTACCTGTTGACTCTTCGCTCTGCTTGACTGACTTGATGTGCTCTGGCATTGCCTCAGGCTGAGGCACACTACATATCTTGACAAACTGGGGAAAGACTGGACATCACACAGTCTGAAATTTACACACACACACACACACACACACACACACACACACACACACACACTTTAAAAAATGGCGTTTGTCTTAAACTGGAGCTGGGCTGTAGGGTCCTTGTTATTGCTGGGATGTTTGAAAAGGGGGGGTTGTGCAAAGAAAGAGGCTCTAGTATCGGAACTGCTTCACAGTGTCTAAAAGTGATTCTTGAACACAGAGGGTGATGGTAATGGCGCAGGAATGTGTAAAAATATCGGAACTTTGACACTCCTTCTTCTCCGGGGGCTTTATTCAAGCTGATCATTCCATACTGAGATAAACACATGCATCCATGGACTTTCATTACTTTTATCCATTAAGCTGATGTGCAAACATATACTGATGTTAATAAGTTAATAGATTTTAACTCCAGAAAGTATGCTGTGCAGCAGAGGCTCCATAGTGTTGAGGTTTACAATAAAAGCAAAAGATCCCCGGTTCAATCCCAGGACAGAATGCAAATCCCCTTTGGAGGTGTGTAAGGGAGGACATCTGCGTTAAGAAAAACAAATCTGCCAAATCAAACATGTGGAGCTGCCTGCTGTGGTGACCCCTGGTGAATAAGGGAGCATCTGAAAGTAGCTTCTTCTTCTAAAGTAAGCTGCTCATCTGTCTCAAGAGGAATTTCTCCAGCTTTTTTAGATAAAAGATGGACCTTAGGCCTTAGGGCAACTGAATATCTCAAATATAATCATATGTAGCAGTAGAGATTCTCTTCGAAAGACTCCATTACAGATACGAAAGATCTGTTCAGCTGAAACAAAGGTGACAGGAAACATATTTTGGGGTGTAAAAGTTAATGATTTGGTGCATGTCATCGTCAGACTGTTTCAGATTCTGTTGTCTGTACCTCTTTCAGTGTCCCAATTATGCATGACAAGATGGAAAACAAGGAAAGGCTTAATCCGGTTATAGCTGTTTTTATAAATCTTGCTGTGCAATTACAGCAGTGCAACATAAAAACAGAAAATAGAACCTTTTGATCTGAAGTGATGTCATTTAAAAGAGCTTTATTTCCCCAAATGAAGGAAAATTGCCTTTTTGCAAGACAAAAGCCCCCAATAGATTGGACTCTAATCCTCTGCATCGCTGACTAGCCATTTTTCAAGGGGAAAATAAAACACGATAGTATTAGATAAGGGCTTTTTCTGCAAGCTGTGCCATTGTTAGGATAAACAGCAGTCAGCCTGCAGCGGAGCACATCATCTTGCCCTCGGACAGACATAATGTTTGCCATCAGGCCCTTACATTGTGCAGTGCAGTCCTAAAAAACATGAGGCAGCAAAGTCAGATTTATATTTAAAATAAATTATTTATGCATTTTTTTGAAAGCCTGCTTTATGTATAGTGGCATATTTTGGTTGAACTTACTCACCTCTTTATTAAAGTTTTATGACAAAGTACTGTTTTCTGTGAAATGTATTCTTGGCTGAGTGGGAAAGGAATTCAGAATTAAATGCCATTAAACCCTCCTTTGAAATAGAATATTCTGCAAACATTATTTTATGTAATGAAGCGCCACACATATTTTCAAACTGCTATAGCGGCTCTTACTCCTCAGTTTTTCCTCTCTTAAGTTTTTCTACCATAATGAAAAGAGGTGGAAAAGCAGAATTTTAACAGATGTAGCTTTATCTGAGTTATCTGGCTGTCAAAGCGTGCATTGTTGCCAAACATTAACCTTTCTACCATCTGTTAAACACCATGCGCCCTGACAGACTAAAGCTGACTTCTGGAGCTTTGATTACAACTCCTGGATTATTCATACACCCTGTACGTGTATTCTACAAGGCCTTGGTGCGGGGTTAACTGGACTCAAGGGGACTATAGCATTTGTCTGACAGGAATCTTCCACGCTGAACAGATTTTAGGCTTCTATTATACTGTACTGCCCGGGGTTTTAGTGTACTGAATCCTGTCCTCTCTGCCCTTCCTCTGTTGTTAATTGCTGGAAGAGAATTGCTGTTTGATAGCTGTCGAAGTAGAGTTGAAAATACGCGTTTGTCAGTGAAAGGATGGAGACTCAAATGTCTCAGCCACTGATGGATTGTTTTGCAATTTTGCAGAGGCACTGATGATCCCAAAAGGATGAATCACTCTGACCATGGTGATCCCTTGACTTTCTTCTAGAGCCATCAGCAGGTTGGAGATTTCATGTAGCCAGACAGTTATCACTTTGTGATGTGCAGATGCTCCCTGGACGATGACTCCTTCTGACTTTGCTTATACCCTTTCTTTTTCCTCAGGGAGATTTTTGTGAAACATATTAGAACATTTGTGCTCCCCTCAGGAATTATTGTAACTGCCTTGGTGGTGGTTTATGTTTTCATATAGTGCTGTTATCAAGTCAAAATTTAAATTTGCAACCAACCAGTTTGAATCAATCACTTTCCCATCAGCCTTTCCTGTACTGCGTTTAGTTCCAATAACCAAATGTTAACATGCTAAATGAATCTAGTGTGCAGGTGGCATGCTGATGTTAGCACAGCTCTGCCCAGGCCTTGCAGAACCACTTGGGTGGTTATGGATTTATAATCTTGATTAAACTGCACGGAAATCTGGCAGGCAATAAACACGGCATTAAAACAATAAATTGAGCACATGCAGAGCACGATTTATAGATAAAGTAAAGAGCATTGTTTCTTTTCTCATCTGCTCCCTTGAGCATTCCAAAGCACTTAATAGATTTTTAAACAGGGTTATGAAACTCACTCAGTGTCTAAATGGCTTAAATGGAATATGATATTGCAAATCGCATACAGGAAAGAAATGCACTGCAATTTTTTTTTCTTTCTTTTTTTTTTTCTAAAGGTAATGTTGCTTGGCAGAATTCTAAATAGTATTGTTGAAAGTAAATAGATCTAAATGCAGTGGTGCATGCTGGGCCAGGTCTTTCATTAAGAACAAATGGAGCAGTAACATTCTGGGACATGAACTGCCGAGCTGGTGGAATGCAAAACCTCAGCCATTTCACCTCCGTTTGGGATTTCTCCTTTCTCTGTTTGAATCTTTTAGTGCAGTCATCCTTTTTTCTCTCTCTCTGCTGTCTTTTCATACCTCTCTCAAAGTTGTCCTTAGTTAAGCTTCCATCTGGGTTATTAGATTAACATTCCTACTCACTCTTGGTCACAGTCACAGATATTTGAATGAGAATTCTTTCACGTACGTCCCACCCCTCCCTTATATCAAGTGCAGTGAGAGGAACGCCACAAAGAGCTGGAGAAAAGGAGCTGTGTGTGTGTGTGTGTGTGTGTGTGTGTGTGTGTGTACAGGGTGTAAAAATTTGCAGAGTATGGGGTGCCTCCGCTTCAATAGGGGTAACTTTTGTTTTCTGTGTGAGCCCCTGTCTTCCTCCCCCTCCTCTTTTTCCCCCTCCTCTCTGTCTGTCTGTGCCAACAAGGGGGAGGGGTCGACAGGCTGACAGACAGACGCAGCTGGAGTGCATAGATGGAGCTGGTCCCACCCCACTAAGATGCCAGAGATAGACCCAGTGAGAGAAAGAGAGGCAGGAAAGAGAGTGCCGCTACACTTCCAGCTCTTGCTGCCTGTCTGTGAACCCTCCTTTCTATTAACGCACCCAATTTTCTCAGCCCTGGAGGTTTTTATTCTCTAGCCGTCCAACTTTCTTTTTGTTGAGTGAGTACAGTGTGTGTACGTGCATAAGCACAAGAGTTCAGTTCGCCTCAAGTCCTTTTCTTGGGCTCCTGTTTTTGCTACTGAGGGAAGATCCTGCCTTTGTCCGCTGTCTCTCACCATTTCATAAGTAGCCCAAATCTAGCATCTCTGCAAAGGAGAAAGTAGGGGGTCCTTTTTCAGCTATGTGAAACCAGCCTAACATAAGCAGAGTTACAGTGGATGTAAGTGAATTTTACTTTCAAAGTAAAAGCATTATGGTTTCTGCAAGAAATGCCTGTTGCGAACACATTTGTCAGTCTTCCCGCTGCCATATGAACAAGCATATCAGCGATGTGGTCTCGTTGATCATGAATTCACAGGAATGCCCTTTGATTATTCTGCTTAAACTAGCAGTGCCATCTACATACTACTGCAGTATTAGTACACGTTTAGTAAGATCAACGGAAGGTGCATTATGCTGATATTCTGGAGTTATGTGTAGGATTATTCTGGTACTTTCAGTGTAAACATTCCTACATGTCTCTTCAGGTACACACACTATCATTCTGTAGACAGTGGCTACCACATCTACACTATAACTGCTATTATTAAAACATAACATTTTGAAGTCAAACATGAAATTAGAAACTGACCCTTTTATTACAGCTGACTTAATAATGTTTGCGTACACAGGATATACCACTACTCATGGACAACGAACATCGTGTGCGTGTGTGTATTTCAGGAATCTTATATTTTAAACTGAAAAAGGGTCACAGATGATAGCGGACCTATACCTCTGCGGTCTGGTGCATTGTATAAATACTGTCTATACAATCTGCGATAACACATCCGTAAAGTTGTGTTTTATGAGCGTGCGTAATGGTTTTATTTTGAAGGGCACGGCGCCACGCGTCCTGTGTTTCCCTCTGTAACTCCGTGTGGCTGAAGTCGCTGAGTAGAGGATGGCTGCCTGCATCTGAGCTGCTACCTCTGCGCTCACAGAGGGAAAACCCAGCGTAAATAAACAAGGAAAACGTGAGGAGGAGAGGAGGGAAAGAAGAACTTTTTCCGACAGGAGGAAGTATCTGTCACACATTTCCCCGGGAGGTTTTTCTTTTTTCTTTCTTTCTTATTTTTTTTTTTAATTTTGCGGGAACGAAACGGGATTTTGGACCATGCCTGCTGAAGTGAAACAGGTAGTGTTGCTGTGCCCGCCGGTCTCTCTTTTTCTGCCCTCTTATCGTATTTTCAGCCTCTCTGACTCTTCTTGTCTGTCTCCGGCTCCCAGTTAATTGTTTGGCTTCTGTTGCGTTACCGCTCTTTTTTTTAAAAATTATTATTATTATCGTGAAGCATCGCTCTTTATGGCTTTTAAGTGGGTTTCTTTTTTTTTTTTGTCACTCAAACATATGAGAGGAGAGCTTGTCAGATTTATCGATGCCCTTCAGGAGGAAAACGCGTGCGTGTGACTGGTTTGCACATGTACTGTGTGTACACATGTGCATTCTGTGTGCATGTACAGTAATGTGTGTTTGTGTGTGGTATTTACATGCATGTGCACAGACTGCTACAGGACATCAGATATAGGAGTATTTATTTACACCACTTAGTGACCATTTGGCTCCGCAAACATGACCGTGAGATATGTTTAGTGGTGGCCCTGCGCAGCCGTGTGTGTGTGTGTGTGTGTGTGTGTTGGTATAGTTGTCGTGCACCAAAGCAGCCCTGTGACTTATGAGTTCTCTGACACATTCATGGGCTCTGATGCGTCAGTAGCACCTATAGAATGACTGGTGACTCGGGGATAAGCAGTGAAGTATTGAAAGTTTGTCCCTGATCATCGCCTGCAAGGCTCTGAAAGAGCCCAGGCCAAGATTTATAGCTCACAGTGCTGTATTACCAGGAGTGTGAGAGACATGGCATTAAAACCCCTTTGTCTTTCACTTGCACAGATACCGCAGGAATGTGCTTTTGTTAGCTCTTGCCAGTGTGTTACTGTGTCTGTGTGGGTGTGTGCGTACCAGGGCATGATGTGCATACATTATTGGAAGTGTTCCCTGTGTTTGAAGCGCATCCACAGACAGCCTACACCATCACAACACTCCTTCCCCAGCCAAGCTTGGCAGTGCTTAGATGCATTAAAAAAAAAAAAAAAAAACAGAAGACAGACATCCAAAAAGAAGCAAAGTGAAAGGAAAAAAAATCTGACTGAAGAAGGTCAATTTATCATCAGTACTTCTTTCCTCCACTGGGTTGAGAAGGGTGGAGTTACTGAACCTGTGTCTGGCAGACAGAGAAGTATGCTGTCAGCTTTCCATATTGCTCTGATAATAATACATTAACAGTTGCCCTGTGGATGAGTGCCACCTGATAACTGGAGTAGCTTTCACCAAATAGAGATGCTGATTTTTTTCTTTCACTCACAAACTCTCTGTTCTGTCCAAACATGGGTTTGGATGAGTTGTGAAGAATGCACTCAAGTGTGCTCACAAGTGAGCAGCGACTGATTAAAAGCTGGGCAAAAAAGATGCTTGTTGTCTTAGATTAAATGATTAAAATGATACGCACGTCAACAACTTGAGAGTATTTCCCCTCCAGATACATCTTGAAATGGGTCTGAGAGGTGCCCCCATTGGGTCCGTGACCCTTGTAAGGTCGAGATGTTTCACATACTTTAGGCCAGGCCGGCATCATGATGTGACCTTTTAAACTCAGATGGACATTCCTCAGCCAGAGAGCACCTGCTTGGGCAGCAGTGTAGCTAACGTGTGTTCAAGTCACACTTACGCCATAAATGGATTCATGTCACGGCCCGTGTTGTGTTTTGGTTGTTGCCATTACTTCTTTTCTGTTGGGTTGGTGGCTTTAAATCACTTGTTATGCTCAGATGATGTACTTGGGGAAATGAGGGAGATGCTACTATGTCTTGACCTCATCTTAATGCTGCAGGAGAGCTTATGGCAAATGAGTTTTAGCCCACTCAAGATTACTGCACAGTCCACAATTGGTGGGGGAGCCTGCAGCCGACTACGACTGAGTTAAATATAACCTGACCCTTATTTTAGAACTACACCAGCTGGGTTGCGCTCAAATCCTCTGAATTTAGTTGCAGAGGCCATAGCATCCTCAGCTCATGACAATAGAATAGAACTGGAGAAAAGAAACTCTTTTAGGCAAGCCAGTAGTCGTCAACTTGCCGAGGTCTATCAAACCCAACTTTGCTTTGCAAACTAGAAGGGCCTGTCTGAGTAAGAAAATAGTTAATCAGTTATGCAGCCAGACCAAAAGAGGTCTCATCTTCAGGCTATGGGTTACTGCCAGATTCCTGACAGCTAGTGGGGTTTTCAGCAGCTGAGCCTTCTCCTCCATATTTGATGCTGTTTGATTTCTTATAGAAATCTAAAAGCTGTCAAACTTCTTTTTTGTGGGTGTTTTTTTCTTTTTTCTTTTTAATGGCGGCTCACAAGTCTGGTTTGTCTTTTTTTAAAACATTTAAAAAAAAATTATTATTCCTTTCTTCTGGCTCCCCCTTTACAACTACTGAAGATGTTGGGCAGATCAATATTTGAAGACATGTAGAGCATGAGGAATGCCATTGTTCCAGAAGAGGAGGCCATACAGAAAAATAAATAAATAATGCCAATGACCGGAAACATATGAGCGCTCAATAGCTGCTGAGAATCCGTCAATGCAAAGGGGGCTGGGTGTAGGAGGAAGAATGGGGGGGGTGTCATCATATGGTGATGCGTGGCTGGTGACTGGTGATACCAGATGGCCTTCCCATCACACAGCCTGTCCATAATGGCCATACCCTGTATGTTTCCCATACCGTTCCCATGGCTGCTCTTATTGCATGACCTATGACAGAACACGGCTTGACATGTCACAGTATCCACCCACCACTCACACCACCACCTACTGCAGGTCTGTTTTTGGTTTTAAGCAGCCTGAACTTAATTTACAAGGGGAAAGCTGACACCATATATGTACCTCTACATGATAACTGCCCATTGCTATCATGTGGCTCCTTCAATCAAGTATCTGGATCAGTCTATGGGTTCGATCTGTTCAGTTCTTTGTTATTCTACGTTTGTTATTCTACGTTAAACATTAAATAGAATTTGTGATTTATGGGCAAACATGTTGTGGTCAGGTGGGTAGACAATGATAGTAAATCCTTACTGGCTTCTTGTTGTGTTGTTTCCTTTGCTGAAAATGATTCAGCTCAGGATGTTTTCTACAGTTGGTCTTTCTTAAATGTAGAAAGCATCAGGAAAGAGTTTGCGTCAGACATGTTCACACGTATTGAAAACGTGCTGGCAGTGAATCCATCATAATCACATTAACTTTGTCTTAGGGAGCTGGTCTGATTGTGTCAGACGTTTGTGTTCTCACGTGCACCTCTGCTGGGGTCCAAGAAAAGTTCAGGGCTTTAGTTTTTTTGTTTGTTACTATGACCAACAGCTCACCCCATGCACCACCACCCTGAGATGACATAGCCGAACAAACTTACTTTAAATTTGACACACTTACTGGGCACAAGTTTTTCATGTTCTGCGACCGATAATAATTTGTGTTGACTAAATGGTTGCTCAGAGCTTGATATGGGATTTTCAACAATTTATCACAGTTAATTGCTGTAGTATCAAACAAAAGATTGCATGCAATTGCTGACTTGACCCCATTCAGTCACAGACTGACTCTGTCTTATGGCAACAATGATGGCAGGTTTTAGTGACAGTGTTGGTATG
>JASGAU010340857.1:0-20237 GCA_030220045.1 Australoheros facetus
CACACACACACACACACACACACTGCTCCCAATTACTTTTCATTTGCATGATCTTTATTTACAGTGTACAGTGCCTTGAGATAACTGCTCTTGTAAATATCGAAAATTAATTGAACTAAACTGAACTCATCAAGCTTCACGTTTAGTGATTCATTGCTGTTTTTAAAGATAAATGTCACTTTGCTCTACTTTGGAATGCATTCATACTTCTAATAAAATGAGGGCTCTGCTCTTTCTACCGCTGCCATCATGAATCAGTGCATCAGAGCTAAATCAATGATAGCTTTTTCATAGAGATGTGCTTAGCTTAGTCAGACATGTACTTATCTATAGTCATAATTGACTGAAATAATTCAGCTGCTCTTTAACAGCAAACTCTTGGATTCCTAACTCAGGATTAGACAACTCAGAATTCAAGGTTTAGACTTAGATTTGGTTAAACAGAAGGTTGCATATGGTACTGTAACACTGGCCTTTAAAAAAAACACACACACAAACATAATCAATTTTGTTTTGCTGCACAGATGTGCTTATGTCATTCTGATAGAGCCAACATAAACTGAAAAAGAATGATACCCTGAAATTGTTATATAATAGCAAAAAGCAAAGAATGGATTCCATCAGCAAGAGAGACAAACAACAAGCTAGACAGGATGAAAAAAAACATACAGAAGCTTAGCAAGATATCAAAACTGAGTCAAGTCAAACCTCGGATATAAAAAGCACAAAGAGTGGGAAAAAGAACCTGATATACAATGTAGAGAGATGATGTGGTACCACACATGCATGTATCTCAACCTCAGGACCACAAGCTCTATGGGCCACCACAATTCGGCATTTTAGCCCATCCCAACCAAATGACTCATATGGTTCATAAAAAAACTGCACCCCATCTTATTTGAGTTATAGTTTAGAAACACCAAAAACTAATAAATACATTCATGGACACATCTGTGTACTCCAAACAGTAGCATTTAGCAATAGGTGCCACAAGATGTTTCATAATGCATGTGCAACAACATAAATAAATATACTTTGCTTAGTATTAGCCAGATGATACTGATCTAATATAAAACAAAACAAACGAAAACAACAACAGCAACAAAAAACAAACACTATCAAGCTATTATATCTGAAAGCAGCAGCAAGCCAGTAATCTTTAACCAGTTCATTTTCTTAGATACAGTATAAGCTTACACCTGTTAATATCTGAATATTTGGTGACACATGTAAATACAAGTTTGAAAAAGTGGGCTAGACTTACTGAGGAAACCTCTCCATCATTCCCTGTGGCTACAGCGGGTGCTGCGGCTGCAGCTGCTGCCTCCTGAGCTGCTGCCTTCATGGCTGCTGCCTTCCTGAGCTCCCTGTTGGCCTGTAGGGTGGAGAAGTAGTTGACGGCTGCAAACTCAATCAAGGCGGAGAAGACAAAGGCAAAGCAAACAGCAATGAACCAATCCATGGCTGTGGCATAAGAGACTTTGGGGAGCGAGTGGCGGGCACTGATGCTGAGTGTCGTCATCGTCAAGACAGTGGTGATACCTGCATACAGGAAGGAGACGGAAGGAGAAGTTAGAAATGTGTACGTCCAGATTTCAAATTTTTTGGCACTTTGATGTGCCTGTGCCTCTTGCTTTTGTAATAATTTTGCCATGTTTTGGTAATGATGCGGCACTACATCAGCTAAAATGCAAATATCAAGTACACAGCAACAATAAAATTTGGACATGTAAGATCACCTGTTTTGCTCTACTTACAGTCTTTAGTTATTTCTAACTAGCTCAGTATTCAAACTTAATGCACAGAAACGAATATTTTGTTGATTGTTTTAATGTTCTTCTTCTTGTTATTCTATTCTTTTAAGTTATCTGGACAAAATCTTACATTTTTCAGTTGCTTATTATAATCAATCAAGTAAATCCTGGTATAAAGTAAATATGATGGTAAGGGTGAAGGAGGTTGAAGAATGTATACAGTATAGGGTTTATTTTCACATAGATCATCGTGTCAATCCATGTCTCAAAATGTTTGTAAAAACAATATAGAGCCTTGATTATGACAGACCAGTGCAATCAGCTGTTAAACTATTGTGCGTATTAGAAAGTAACATATTGTTAAATAAGGACCACTCAGCTTGCTCTTTTAAACTCTCTTTCTCTTCCTCCAACTCTGTAGGTCAAATCTTAGAAATCATTTTACAGCATTATTACAATGGCACTTGAAATTTTATGAACTTAAAAAAAAAAAAAAGGGTTTGTTACACTTGATTCCAGATGACTATATGATAAATGACTGAGGGACAATAAGACACAGTGAGGTTCATGAACCGAACAGCAGGAGAACACTGAACAACTACGTTGTGCGTCAGGACTCGAAGGAGAAAGCACTGATGTCCAAATAAAACACCACTGTCCACCCGCAGTTTGCTGAAGATCATCAGCCAAAAGACTGATTCAACACATTTTTGGGTGTGATTATTGCTTCTCAGAAAGTCAAAAGAAGATAGTGACGGTAATAGTCCACATACAGATATGTGACGTTGGGACATTTTTCTAAAGAAGCAAATGAACAAGTGTGACATTTTTGTCTCACTTGTTAAAATTGGCTGTCTTTATCTGGTCTTATGCATTGTATTGAAATCCTGATTATATTTTATATTATGCAGAAATATAGATATTTGGAAAAGTACCACTTTGTGCATCACATAAAACTAAATCAACTATAACTTGTCCCAGTGATTGCTAACCAAATTATTGATGTATTTGCCATTTGACAGAAGACCCAATTTTTTGATCTGAAGGACTTCATAAATTTAGGGGGTGAAAAAAGTCTTCATACATTTGTTAAATTTGAATTTTCATGTTTATTCTTAAAATAAAATACTGCAGCATCCATGATGAAACTGCATACAAATGGTAGTGCTGGACTTTGCAGTACTTGGTGCTGATAAATAATGAAAAACTAGCTTGACATACACTTTTGCTTTGGCTGCTTTCTTTACAGTTTGCCACCGCGGATCATCTGCCTCCATCTCACACTCTCTTACATCCTCTATCCTCTGCATGTTCTCCTTCACTACATATACGAACCTTCTCTGTGAGCTCCCTTTTTTCCTCCTGCCTGGCAGCTCCATCTTTAACATCTTTTGGTACAATATATCCACTATCCCTCCTCTGTGCATGTCCAAACCATCTCAACCTCGCCTCCCTAACTTTGTCACCAAACCACTGAACCTGAGCTGTACTCATTTCTAATTCTGTTCCTCCAGGTCACTCCCGATGAAAATCTAAGCATCATGATATGAATGTTTGCAGAGAAAGATATACTTGAGTTAAAATTAAAGGCAGATTACATAAACAACAAAAGAAACTGTGTAACACAACTTAAGATACTGATGGCAAAACCATGGTACATTTTTGATGTATTTTCATGTAACAAGAAAATAACAAAGCTAAGCAGAGTGTATTTTCTCATGAAACATCTTTAAAATGTGGCAACAGCCCTGTTTTATGGCATATAACTAGAATATGGTATTTCAACCCAGGAAGGGTTGCCAAAAAGTTACTTGAGGGAATGCTAATCTGTCCATAAGCAGACTAACCCCTACTCTGGCACGTCAGTAAAAAGAGACCAAATATCTGTAAAAAGCAATCCAGCCTAATGGTTAGACACAAGCCACAAAGTATTTGCTAATGTGAGCTACAGGCAAGATGACAAAGGGATAATCAGAATGGATGAATGAATGTGTGGGAACTTGAAGACAATACAGGAAGAAAAAGCTGGGGGGGGTCTAAAAGTCCATAGCAAGACTTTTAGAGACAACTTTTAAAATATATCCCCTAAAACCGCTACATTCAAAAACATTCTGTAGGTTTTAATAGTTGGACAGGAATTTCTTTTTTTCCCACCCAGATTCCATCCTTATTAAGTCAGATAAAGATGCTGACAATGAACATCTCTTTTGATAGCCCATTACCAAAGTACATATCTAATTCACTTTCATCAAGCTAAAGCAAGCAGGGAAAAAGGGTCATTGAACACTGTTCCCATGCTTTTACCAAATGTGCACTGTAGCTGTGCAATTTTCATTAACATTGTAGGAAATTATGGGGGATTTAATGCACCTAATAATGCCTCAAAAACATTTTCTTCACAGCACTTCAGTGGTGAAAGCTAACAACTCTCAAATGCAACCTCCTCCAACAGTCAACCAGTGCTGACTGTTTCAGTCTGAAGCACAAGTTAAATGATTGCAAAGGGGTGGAGGAACGTGGAAAGAAAGGCTGTCAGGGTAGGAGGGAAAGGCAAGAGAAAAAGAAAGAAAGAGTGTAGGAGGGAGGGGGATGAAGTATAAAGACAGGATTGAAATGAAATGCTTGGGGCATTTATGGGCTTTCATAGGAAAAAAGCAAGGTACAAATTAGGCCACACTCAATTAAGTCTGTAAGACTTGTGCTCAAGGGACTTTCAGCTCTTAGGTTGTTGACAATTCAGCACGCAACATGCTATGGCTTAATGCACTGTCAGTGTCGGGCCTGTCTCCAGAACAAAACAATCTAGGGTGCATCTGAAATTAATGGGACTGCACTAGCTCTGGGGCCTAAAGATGATGGTTACCTGCCAAAAAATGATTATCAGATTAAATACACACAAATTTATGCTCAACTATTGTTATACAAAGGTATGTCTTGTGAAGCCAAAGAAGTGTTTGAACTTCATAAACTGGCATGACTTTCACATGATTATAAACACTACGATTGTTTGTTTTGTACTGTCTTAATATATGTTTGGTATGTTTAATATCCTTGCACCTATAGATCTGTAGCCTTTTTCTCTTCTCTTCTCTTCTCTTCTCTTCTCTTCTCTTCTCTTCTCTTCTCTTCTCTTCTCTTCTCTTCTCTTCTCTATTAATTTAATTTAGTCAAGTAGTGGCTTTTTTGACCACATCATTTCCAATGGAACTTTGTTTTGTACATAATCTCTTGTGTTCCCTGTCTTATTGTAGGTTGAGAATGAGCAGGGTTTTCTGTTTGTTTGTTTGCTTGTTTGTTTGTCTGTATCTTTACATTCTAGCCAATATTGAGTGAATTGAAAACAGCAGGATGAGTGAGGCTAATGAGTTGCCACAGATGTGCTTTCTACATCAGGCCTCAACTTCCATGCTAACACTAATGATCTACACTAATATCTATTCTAAAGAATGCAGGCTTGTTGGAGCACTGGCTCATTTCCAAAAAACAAGGGTCAGCAGTGTTACTCTGCTCAGCTGCATCTTGAGTTTTATAACTAATGGAAAATTCAATTCAAAATGATAACAATATCTATACACTTTTGCACATTTTCCTCACTTTTTTCTGTGCTTTTTCTCTATTTCTGTCTCTGTCATTCATCTTAGTATATCTCTGTTTTTGTTCAGTGTATCTCACCCTTGCTGTTCCTGAGGCTAGAGCTTGGTGGCAACTGTAGCGTAATGTAATGTGAGCAAGCGGAACCTGTGAGTGCTCGGAAGAGGGCCAAGTAAACATCCTCCCCCTCTCGGCCCTTGCATGACCAATTTCAAAAAGGACATCTATTCCCAATTAATTCAGCTCCACCACAGTGGAGGAGGATTAAAGATAATGAAGGTAAAAACTGACTGTGATGACTGTGGTGATCTTTGTTCTATTGCAGAAGGTTTAATTTTAAAGACGGCTCATTGCAGTTTAATTTGGAGTGCAATAAATAGAGAAAATATACTTGCTTAAAGTTTGTAGAGTTAGAGTCAGAGGTCATGGAGTCAAGCAGTGGGCAGTGGGCAGTGAGTCAATAATTTCAGACAGTTATTATTTGACTTCTTGATACTTCAAGAAATTTATGTTATGTTTTGAGAGGGTGAAAAATGTGTGAGGGAAAAAACTGCAAACTTATTACAATGTGTAAAAATAGGATTCATGGTGAGGTGAAAGCCACTAAAAAACAATGGATAATGCATCCTTGGTAAAGCGTTTCTAAGCTACTTTGTTCAGTTAATTGATAGGCATGATAATTTTAGCCAATCATGCAAAGTTATAATTGAGAAAACTTAACTAAGAAAAAAAAATCACAAAAAAATGCCAGATTTATGTTTGGTAAATGAACTGAAAATGGTCTTCAATTTTCCAAATGATTCCATTCATGTAGTAAATGAATGTGTAAAATGTGTTAGATCTCTTTTTATTTATTTTTTCTAATGCTACCTCAAAGTCTGTTTTCATGTTTGTTTGTTTTTTAAAATAAACTTGAAACTCACATTGTGGTTTATAAATGAGTATGTGAATCTAAGGAAATCTTACCAAATACAGTCCGAGCAGGAACTGATTCCTTATTAATCCAGAACGAGACTTGGGCCAAGATGACAGTCATAATACAGGGAATGTAAGTCTGAATCAAGAAGAAACCCATTTTCCTTTGCAGGTGGAAATGGACGGTCATAATGACATATTCACCTGGGATAGTAAACACCAAAGAGATCTGTTAGTGCTGAAAAATGTATTGATATAGTTGCCAGCCTGTACCGTATATCTATGATCCATCTGATAAATATCTACAGTATATTATTCTTTCTAAAATTTGAAATACCCGCTTTGAATAAAAAGTGAGCCTGATGATAAATATTGTTTTGTTTATCTTAAAATTGCAAACATTGCATTCAATTAAAACATTTTTTTAACTAAATGCTAGTTATTACATAACATAATGTTATTTTTTTAATATACCTTGGTAAAGATTTCATTGATTGTACAAGAAAATCCTTAATAAAGGTGTCACTAATCAACTCAAAAAGTGACCTTTACAGGTTGTAGCTCTGACACACAGTGAACACTTCGCTGCCTTTATGACAGCTGATGTAAAACATCTGCTCACCTGTATTGGATTTTAGTCTCTCGCTGGATACTGTCTGACCAATAAGGTCATACTGCAGCAAACTGGATGATTCTTGTGGCACCTCGACAGATGACAGAGGACCTTTCTTCCAAGTGTACACAATTTCACTGATAGGGTAAGCATCTAGACAGCATGGATAAAATAGTAGATTTAAAAAGCAATTTTAAAAAATGCATTTATCTATATCTATACACACACACACACACACACACACACACACACACACACACACACACACACATAAATGACATTTCAAACTGAACTCTTTGACGATATCTTGTCATTTGCTCTGTGACAGACTGATCATTTGAGAGTGATGCTATCTGTCAGGCGAGTAACGCTTAAAAAAAAAATTAACTCACAACTGCCAAACTTAAGTGGGCAGGCATGTCCATCCATGGGGAAGTTCATCAGACGCATGGGGCACTCGGCATTTATAGTTAATCTGTAAGAATAGAGAACGTTTAGTTAATTGTATGATTTATATTTCATTCTAGCTTAATAAGTGCTGCTCTTTTACGTTGGGTCTGGTGTGGTGCCATTCTGCATTAGAACAACAACAACAACAGCAAAAATATATACAGAATATGGGCCTATCAGTATTTTTTGTAACAACTGATGACCTAAATTCTGCAAGACATTTTGGTTGTTGTGAACACAAACAGTAACATGGTGGAGGTCAGCCATGGAAAGCACATTTCACAAAGGATGTTTTGTTTTTGTTTTTATTGGCAGAAGAAGACTCTCCTGTTTGTTTTATGCCCCCAAAATAAAATATATACTATACTAAATATATTCTTTTCATAACTTAAAAAAATTTATTTCAAGAGATTTGGGTTTTTTTTTATTTTATTTTTTATTTGTAAAATTGCCAACATTTGATTCTTTGGAATTATTCAAGTTATTACTGTAGGTTATGTTGTGTGAATTTTATAACATCCTTAGTTGTTAATAAATTTCAAGGGATGTTTTTTTTTATTGTTAATGTAATAAATGACTTTTATGTTATCCAGTTCTCGTGTTAATGTTATTTGCAATGACCTAAAGTATTCTTGTTTACCAGAATGACTTGTTTACCAGAATGAAAGTGAACACAAGCATTCACTGCTACTAAGTAGGTCAGAACTTTGAGGAAATTTCTCAGGCACATAGAACGAGGGGGGGGATCTTAAATTAAATGATTTAACAGTCAAGTAAAACTATTTTTTACTTTAAAATGAAGCTATTCAGAAAAGTTTAGGTACAAGATTTTTGCTGCATCCATGCTAGCTAGCAGGGGGATTAAATGTAGGTTTAAACTGCAGATACAGGATCATCTTATTCACAAAACTACAGTTACTGTAGCATTCTTGCTATTTAAACATCTACTGCCTCTAAAAGTCTTCTAATATATCCTCTTTTCTCCTGGTGAAGCAATTAATGTAGCACTACCTTTTCTAACTGGAGTCATCAATACATGAATAAAACAGTAGTATCATTTGCACTGGGTGTCATGTGACCTTCATGGCTGGCGTCTGCCATCTTGTCTGCAACCCCACCCCATCTCCATTACAAACTGTAATTTGGATTTAAAGGTTGCATGACTTTGATTGTATTATAGTTAACAAAATTGCTCAGATAAATCCTTTGAATTTATTTTTAAATGTTTTAAAGTTGATCCACTTAGATAATTTAATTATTTTTTTAAAATCTGTTTTTGTGCCATTGCTGACTCTAGGGGTTTTTTGGGTTTTTTTTTTTTCTACATATCTTCTTTTGGAACAAAGCAGGAGTCATGTTTGTTTGAATTGCTGTCCAGGCCTGTTTTCAGTATCAGATGGCACATATCTTGTTTTTGGAATGGCACTCTGTTTCTTTTCATGTCTGTGCATATTCTTGGATGCCTGTTCATCTGATTTGCTTTCCAGGTCTGTGCTCTATTCCGGTCTTGGCTAGGTTTGAATCTCACTATCCGGCACTGTTACCTCATGGTGTAGAGGATAGTTCCGTTCTGCATGATGCGGAACAGCTTGTTGGGGGTAGTCATGTTGTGAGAGATCGACCTCTTGCCATTCCGGAAAAATGTGTCTGGTGTCCAGATCTTGCTGACCATCAAGTTGTTGAGCCGCAGGATCTCGATGGGGCCCTCAAATTTTAGCCGTTCGTCAATCCATGTCTGACGAAAGAACACATCCATGGTGTATTCCTGGATGGAGGTTAGAGCGTGGGTTAGGAATTTATTTACTACTACTATGACCAATCCTGCTGCTGGTGCTGCATCTACTATCTCATGCCATTATTATGTACTACCCCCGGAGAGAATGACAGATGGGTTTGTGAGCCATGGTTTCGGAGGAACCTGCTGGATGGAGTATTGGCAATGTGATGAATTGTTTTCTCTATTTCTTGCTCTCTCTTTTCCTTTCTGGAGTATTCTATTATTAATTGCAATACTGATAAAACTAAAATTTACTTTATGATGAAAAGCCCCAAGATATAATATTGTGTACATGTCGATCACCCTTATATGTAATATGTATGTTTTCCTCAAATGTTTTATTGACTATCAGGTTTAACAATGAAGTGACATCATTGAGTGATTGATTATTGATAGACAAAGGTAGTATAGACACAGTTTATTTTATCTGTAGAGTCAGCAGTAAATCAATATTATGAGTCTGTCCAGCTTTTAGATCAAATGGATGACCTTGCTTCTCTTTAAAGCTATACAGTCTATGGAACTACCACCAGCGTATCACATGGCAGTTCTAGTAGGCTTTAGAGGCTGTGAAGCAGTATCTAAAGCTTAAGACTAAAGAGAGTAAAGTACAACAGACATACA
Source organism: Australoheros facetus (assembly GCA_030220045.1). Lineage (NCBI taxonomy): Eukaryota > Metazoa > Chordata > Actinopteri > Cichliformes > Cichlidae > Australoheros > Australoheros facetus. The sequence goes on from JASGAU010340857.1 coordinate 9,725, forward strand.
TCACTCAGCCTATCCCATGGCAGAAGTAGCCAGCCTATTCCATCCTAACATCAGTCACATCGCTACTGGGGGGGGGNTTAAAATCCTAAGCTGCACTAATGACATCCTGCCCAAATGCTGGAATAATGAATGCTGGGAGTAGCATCAGTTGAGGCTGAGAGACCATATACATTACAGAGAAAACTGTACAGTGTTTTTTTTTTCCCCGTTTTCACATTTTCTTTGTTTATAAGCAACCAAACACATGCATGTGAATGATATCCACATCATTTTGCTTGTGTGTCCTGTATCAGTACTTCAGTGGTCAACATAGTTTACATACCATCTCAACATCTGAAACAGGTCCAAAGCTGGTGACAAAGATGTCAGTTTTAACCTCTGTAACAGGACCTACAGCAGAAGAATAAGTAGTTGCTTTGATACAGACTATTGTTTCCTTAAAATATAAATACGTCAAGGAATAAAGTTCTAGGTATTGAATATGCTATTCAGACTAAAATAGCCACAACAGATGGAATGTGTTCGACACAAAACAAAACAAAACAGTGTGAATCTCGGATTTATTTTCTAATATTAAGCTGATTATTTGTTGTAGAAGGGGGGAAATGACTAACATAGTACATAAACTATATGAAAGTAAGACACACAGCTAGTTGAGTTAAACTTTATCCTTTAAGAAGGAATATCGAGCTCATCGTTATGAGGCAATATTATATATAGTGCAATAGCATTTTTATTAGCATACCTCCAAATCCAGGTCGTAGTCTGTTGTCATAGCCATCCAGTAATCTATCCAATATACGCGTGATGTTGTCCAAATATATATTGGTCTCACTGTGCTGATTTCCCCAAACACTGCTCGCACTGTAACTAAAGTACATATCCACTGCTGAAAGCTCATTTCTACAGCTAGGAAATCAGTTGCATATACTGAGTTTATCAAAGGCACAAGCATCCACAGTCGTTGGTTAAGGTGCGTAAAAGTCCGAGAACATGCAGAGAAAAGAGTTACATACTCACCAAGACAGAAATAAGCAAGTTACAAAGAAAGCCATGCCTCGACATCTGACAACTAGAAATCCCAGGTCAACTTTTAAAATCAGCACAGTCCATCATTTTAAAAGCATGAATACGAGTCCGGTCTTGCTTTACTTGTAAACCGTGAGAGGATACCGCGCCAGTCCAGCACGACTTGACTTTCCCTCTAGTGCGGTTGCGCCCGCCTCAGCCTGAATCGCTCAGCTGGAAAAACCTGAAGAGTTTTTAAGAGAGTGAAGAGGTAGAACGATGGACGCTTTACGTTACGGGACAAAGCAATTTACAAGACATGCGCTGGAGTTCAACTTTCCTATTTAGATCATTTTGAAGGTTAAATAATGAAGATCGTCGTCCTTTATTTATTTATTTTAAAGAAAATGGAAAAGAAAATAGCGATGAGACATACAGAGGGGAGGAGGGAGGAGTAGAGGAAGAGAGCCTGCACAAATACAGTAGTTATATCAATGAACAGTGCAGCAAGGGACCTTTTTGAATGCAGTTTGATTTCAAATTCTGTTTTTCTCCGTGTGTGTGTGTGTGTGCGCGCGACTTGGTCATGCAAAAACCGAAAACTGCAAGTAGAGATAAAGCGCATGATTCATATAGTAGTTAGGTAGTTGAGTGGAGTGGGCGGTAGGTGCATTTAGTGCACCTTCAAACTCCACAGACCCAGAACAAGCGGAAAGCACCATGCTGTCAAAGTTAGCTTTTTGCACCGAATTTACATGGATTTATTTCTGTTGCAAAACAGGTTCATGATATTTACTGCTGCACAATAAAGTTGAGTTTCCACTGGCAAATTTTCTGTACAGTGTATGACAAAAAGGAAAGAGTGGTAAAATGAACCTTGCAAATGAAGTGCAAAAGCGAAATTTATCACTTATTTGTTCATTTATTTATTAATTGTTCCTTTAGGTTGGTGAAGAAAGAAAAATAAAAAAAAGAGGAGTGAGCCAAAGCCAGCGCTGTGTGGGAGGAATTGTTACTGTACTACCACTATGTGGAAAAACGCTAATTATAACTCGTGCACTAATCATACATTGTTTTGGTTTTATTGTTCTGAAATTAGAGAAACTAAAAAAAGTGAGATCCAATGTTCACTGTCAAATGCCAGCAAGTATCAGTACTGTTAGAACATTAATGATCAATTAACTACAATACTTTCAACGCACCGTTGCTTTTTCATTAGTGGTATCATATCATAAGTTATATCATAGTCAGTTCATCAATAATTCATATGAGGAATAAAAATATAGGCTATTTTTCTAACAGTATTAAATTGTGAAGACTGATTATGCAACATAATCCTTCAACCCTCGTCGCTTTGTACTCAAAACTCAAGTTATATAATGATCTCAAAATATGATTTAAAACATATGCAAACAACAATGGATCAATTTCCGATCAAGTATATTCAGAGTTATTTCTTTTAAAAGAAAACTGGATATTGCTGTAATGTGTCTGATGAATGGGAGGTTTTCTATTGGTTTCCTTTTTAAACCCCTGGCTTGTATTGGCAGACATATAATCTAAGTAAAAATAGAAAGTTTAAGAAAGATTTAAACTTGACACAAAGTATCTGTTTTTCTCCATGTGTTACAAAAATCAGTGAAGATCTACATTTCTTTAAAGAACCAGTCAGCAGGAAAAGCAGAGCAGTCATAATTGTATTAGAAGTAGTTGCTGTGGCAGTTTTATTTTCTCTGTTGGCTTGCTGGTAGATAATGTTATCTGACCCTAATGCTGCGATCAACTTGATCTTAAAAAGCATGAGGTCAGCTCATCAGACTAACCACAGTGCACTGACCATGAAAGGCTTCTGACCTGATTCACTTTGTCTGCACTAGCTGAGATTTTGGACGAGCCAGAACAAAATGTGAACTTATTCCTCTCCGGTCTAAATGTGCTTCATGTGCTTTCTAAAAGCTTCTGATATTACAGGAAAGCAGTCACAAGTGTACACAATAAATACTCATGATACAGACAAGCGCCATTACTCTTTAAGCCACCTCTGTACACTGGTAGCTCTAAGTAGCACTGGACACACCACACACATAATAGATCTCATTTTTTTTAAGTGCCACCGATTACAAGAATATTTAACATTTACAAAAACTAGCACTTCTGAATACAGAAGTATCTGCAGCTACACAGTGTTGTTCATGTTGGAGAAGATTGGCTTGGTTCAAATGAGGGACTGACGTGAACTCAAATATGTGTTCTTGAATACATCTGTCACTTGTCTACCTGTTTGTTCACCTAATTTCCTTCCATCATAGTGGTTATTTTTCTAGACACATAGCCTTGCTGTCTGTTAATTGCTTGATTGGATAGCTGATTGAAAGAATGATGTGCTCACTAGTTCGAGGTGTTGCCTAAGTAACCGAAAGACTGACTGACTTATAGACAGCTATTAAAATGCATTTCCTGTCTTGCAGACTGGATCATTGCCTGCCTGGATACGGCATCTAGAAGTGCACTCTGTCAGTCCTCCAGCCAAACATTCACAATCAGTGGTGCAGAGAGTAGAGAAACAGATGGTTAGAGTAGCTAAATTGGGAGCTGTCTGAATGCATATTGTTTTATGAACAGCCTGAAAGTCAATAGAGATAAAATTCAGCTATGGCAACTCTTTACACCAGTCTTATTGATTATCCTGCCATAGTCATCATAATCTGACATTCCAGTCATAATTTTGTCTGCCCAATTTATAATTTCTTTGTAATTGGTCACTGTGTTCTAAAGCCCATGTCAAGAGAACAATTTCAATTAATGGGAGGTCATTATATCTCACAGAGAATATTTCCATAAAATATAATGACTAAATCATTCATTAGTCTTAAGTTCTGAATTGAGATGAAAAAGGCACAGTGATTATGATGGTTTGCAATTAGGTATGCTTCGTTCCATGAGAACAATACACCTCGTATCCCAGGATGTGTAGCAATTCAATTATGTCAATTTAGGAAGTACAATTACTTTGGGAAGATAACGGGACATACTTCAAAATCCAATGTGTTTTGATGAAGGGGGGAAAAGCCTTCAGAAGGAGTTTGTTAATTAGTTCATTATTCAACAAAATAGGATTTAATTAAACATGTCATGATATACACTCGGTACTTGAATCTTCATAACACATATAGTAGCTTCTCAAGGAGCACGATGCAGAGCTGGGAGATTACTGCAGGAAACTTTGCTCAACTTGCTGACCTTTTAAGGGAGGAGGAACTTTCAGATGGTAGAATCTGTGTGTGGCAGAATTAGTGTGTGTGTGTGTGCATGTGTGTGTGTGTGTGAAACTTCTTTGTAAAAATATTGAGATTGATGTACAAAGCACACTATACTGTAGATAAACAGAAAGAAAAACAGATGACAGAAGATTTGAAAATTCTGAATCCTCTTCTGTGTATCAGTCGTTCAGGACCATGGACAGCTCTGACATCCAACTTGCTTCTATTTTGCCAAAGAAAAACACAATGACAATTCAAAGTCACTGCTGACAAACTTGTACACCGTATCCCACAGCCCTCTTATGTTGCCTGTTATTACTCAAAAAAAGTGCATTGTCTAAACTTGTTTTTGGCCGCACCACAGTGCTTCTATAAATACATGATTTCTCCCACGTGAGATGGACCCACTGTACTTCATGTGCCTCACAATGCAGTATCTATGGTAACCACTTACAGTAGAAGAAACTCAGCATGTGTGGTGTAATGTGAGTGTGTGTTTTGAGATGGCATGAACTAAATGTGTTCAAGAATGAAGAAAGGCGAGCAGTTTTTGGTCAGTGCTTCTTAAAGTAACTTTAGAATGATCCAAAGTGTTAGCATACATTTAGGGTAAAGTTAGAATTAAGTTGAAATAAGTGGCAGATACGTTTCAGTATGTGGTTGTATTAAGGTCTGGATCTAAGTTTTGTATTTCAAAATGCTATTTAGAGCTTAGGATTAGGTTATTGTAGAAAGACTAATGATAGAGGTTATAAAATCATTTTCGGTATCTGAATTTTCTTCCTTTTTATGGCAGTCTGTAGGTAATGTTAGAAATATACAGTTAGAGCTTGCAAGTGTTCCTCCATCAATAATGCTGTTGCATAACACCTATATTAAATTCAGTCTGAAATCTTTGCGACTCGACCTGGTTATATTTTTTCCCGCCAGCCCCCATAGTCGCACATCCATAACAGCGCTCACAAAGCAGTAGTTCTTTAAAATCTCTGTTCCTTACACATGATGCACTGCACCAGTTCCAATGGATTTCAACATTAGGAAGAAATTTCCATTGCAGTTTCCATGGAGACCAAACCATATCATAGTATGATAAAATGTTGATTTGGAGAAAACAGTTGTCCTCTCTGCCTCGGTTGACCTCTCGCCTGACTACAGCCAAAAGCTTCACAATGAACTGTGCTGGATAGCTTCCAACTGCCTGCTGTAAAAAGAGTGGAAATAAAAGTAGTGAAAATAAATGAAAACCCATATAATACATACAGTGTGGATGTAAAAGTTAAATGTTTTGCGCCGTCAATGCTTGTCTTATCATAAAACAAAAATAATTTCATTCATGACATTTTGAAATCTTGTGATGCATATGATATTCCTCCTTTAGTATGTGCAAGAATAAAGAGTTGATGTTCAGTCTCCATGGTTACGATTAATGAAGAAAAAAAATCAATGTCAAGTTAAAGTCAGTGAGCCTGCAGAGGTGGTGCTTTTCTAAATCTGCAGAACTAAGTGTTGTCAGACTGAGTCGATTACAAACTTACAAACTTTACAACTTTACAAGCTTTTCATAGACCATTTAAGTTTTTCGTTGGAAGAGAAAAAAATATTCAAGTTGCTTCCTTTAGATACATTTTTAGAAAAAAGTACCATTTGGAATTATTTTTAGTTGTGTGCTGTCAAATTATAATTTATTATGCAAAAGTAAGTCCCCCTTATTTTTTGTAACTGAGACCACAAGTTGAAAACTTAAGTGCCACTCTGTGTAAATGTAGCTCTTGAGCTTTGTAATCTGCTGGTGGTGTGGCCGAATGGCAACACAAGAAGCCAACTACAGCGATATCATCCTGTGTCGCAGTCTAAATCACCACTTTTGATGCCAAGACACCGAATGTGAGGTTTTTGGCACAGACCCGCAAATAATCCCCCTCCTTTCATCACTCCCTTCATCTTTCCACCCATCCAACTGTGGCTAAAGCTGACACTCACCCTGGTCTCCTGTCTACAGTTCTGGCAGCAATGACCATCGTCTGTCAGGCCGGGGTGAAATACTGAAGCAGAGATAAGTAGAAAGAAAGTGTGGAGGTGGAAATAGAATTGTCCAAATATCTGCTGTTTTGGTGCTAGCTAGGCAGGTAGGGACACCATAACCTTGAAGAGGTAGCAGGTGGTGCATCCTCTGGTAGTGAAGCCAGTCAAGGCAAGCAAATGAGGCATAAAGGTTGGCTGGTAAAGGTCGATACCACCATGCTCACATTTTGTTTGGTGCAAGTGGAGCTCATTATCAGTAGTAGCCCTTATCAGGATGCATCCAAGGGAAGCTCAAAGCAGTGTTGGTGGACAGTTTTTAACTGTAATAAATGGAATGCAACCAATATAGAATTTTGAATCTCCTAGTGCAAGAAAGAATAGCCACATATCCGCATCTTGATTATTCAGTGGAAAACTGATAAGTGTATGTCTAGTTCATTAAAAACTTATTAGAAACACACTGATGGGAAATCCTGAATATACAATTTAAAGAATATACAAATTCTAATACATATTGTACATTAAAGTTTAAATATTCCTCAGGCAAACATACAGTTTGCCTGATGAGCTTTGTCTCTAGTAAGCTGCTGACCACTACAGGAGCTCCACAAGGAACCATCCTGATCTTTTTTTCTTTTCACAAGCTACACATCTCACTTCCAGTACAAACTCCAATGTCTGCTTTCTTCAGAAATTCTCTGATGACTCAGTGATCGTGAGTTGTATCGATGAAGGACGGGATAAGGAATACAGGAACATGACTGGGCACTTCGTGGACTGGTGCAACCTCAGCTGCCTTCAGCTAAATATTAGTAAAACCAAGGCGAAGGTGAAGGTTTAGGAGGAAGAGGCAGCTATTTGTTTCAGAAGTATGCATTATTTAATGTTCCAGTTATCTGTGTGCTCATCTTATGAGTCCAAGCCATTTTTAATATATATCACGTCAATTTCATAATGTTATATAGCCCTAATTACTGTTGCTAATGACAACAAAGATCTTAGAAGACAGTGACAGTTTATCAGACATGCAACTCTTTAAACTCATCTACCTTCCCTATCTATGCTCCTTGCAGCTTCACTGTTCCACCTGTCTCCCTGTCCTTCACGTACATGTTTTCTGTCTTTCTTCTACTCACTTTCATTCCTCTTCTCTCCAGAACATACCTCCACCTCTCCAGGCCTTCTTCCACCTCCTCTCACTACAGCTTGTCTGTGATGATGACCTGGCAAAGATTTTGATTGTATATATTTTGCTTCCTAATGCAATCTCCTCATTTATCCAGGCTTGAAACCACAATTGAAAGCACACTGGCTTGTGGCTCTCCTATGACTGTGTTATTATAATCATGATTATTGATTGGTAAACAATCAAATCACAATGAAAGAATAATTAGTAGCATTTACTAAATGGTTAACGTTTGGTTGGAAATCCATCTAAAAAAAATTTTTTTTAATTTTGACTTATTTTACAGTGCAATCTATAAACATTTTGAGATGATTATCATGAAGTTGTGACTGACATTTATAATACTTGGTTTGACAAGTGTATTGGTTTATGGGAGTGTAGGTGTGTGGGAGTGGTGAAAATCACAAGACTGTGTATGTTGAAACTGCTGTTGACTTCCTCTCTTACTCACTCTTTTCTTTTTGTTTTTAGTTGATGTTTAATGCTTGTAGCTGTTGGTTAAGTTTTAGCACTAAAGTTACTTAGTTAGGTTCAGGAAACGATTGTGGTTTGCGAGCTGGGAGTGTGACCACTCTCACAATTGCCACTACATGTTGCGTGCAGTGATGTCAGTAATGCATTGCTCTAATCTGACCACTTTTTTCAGCAATGAGTAATCTAACGAGTTACTATTTCCAATCCAGTAGTCAGATTAAAGTTACTTATCCAAGTCACTGTGCTTTACTATTTGTGTCATTTTCCTCAGTACAAAGATATATTTTTGCTTTCTTCTTGCGTTTAGGGGAGTGACGTCTGGGCTGCGCGACAGTTAAGTCCCGTTTTCAGCACGAGGACAATAATAGCACACAATAACACAAACGTAAACAATGGAGGGAGGAGAGAGATTCGCGTTTTCTAGCTGGAAATACAGGCACTATTTTGAGTTGTGTCAGCTTAAGATGAAAATATCAAGGTTAGTTGTGCACTCTGTGCTGGCGACAAAGTACTATCTGATTTAAGTCTCCAAGAAATGTGATTGGTTATGAAATTGGAGGGATTTTGACATTTTCAAAGCAGTCCCTGTCAGACAAGGGAATAAAGACGAGGAGTCCGAAAATTTTACTGGAACTGACAGAAATCTTGCTGTTAAGTCTCCTCTACAAAAGAAAAAGACAACCTTGGGTTCATCCTATATTATCACAGTCCTCTCTATCCTTCTGTTTAAGGTCAGTCTGGCACCAACAAGTTTCCATAAGGCTGCCTTTTATGTGTAACTCGATATTTACTGCATGAAGTGTCATATAACATAGGAAAGTCAAACACAGCTAAAATGATACTTTCCTTCTTTCTGAAAGTGGTTGCAGACTGTAGTGTAGACAGCATCCCAGCTAGCAAGCGAAGGTTCAGAAGACGTTCACTGAATGTCCCCTGAAAGTCTTAAGCTCAATGTTCAGCACATGACAGTCAGTGAACGTTCAGTGAACGTTCATTCATCATGGAAATTTTTTTGCTGTGCTTTTATTTCATCGGTTGTTATATCTTTTACATCTGCTGTGTTGTTAACAATACTTTTTCAACAAATTTCCATTTTTTGTCTTGGTGCACCCCTGACGTTCTCTGAACATCCTGTGAACGTTTGGAAATAATGTCTGTTTCTGTAAAATGTGGCTTATGTAAATGTTAGCATGTAATATTCTTAAAATATTTAAGATATATGCAGAAATATATGCACAAATTTATAAAATAAAACAGTTATTACAATTAAAAGTACATTAAAATACAACTAAAATACAACTGTACAACTAAAGAATAATCAGGGGTCACAATAAGATACCACACAAATTATTTGTGCTACTCCAAAGAAGAGTTTCTGTCCATCCCACGGCAATGCAAAACATCACCAATCTTTCACCTGTCCCTCAGCAACCAAATACCGTACATTGCCATATAATTTTGTGATTGGCTGTTGTGCTCCATTTTTCCATCCCATAGGGAACAAGATCGTGTTTTTTGTTTTGTGTGTGTTTGTTTTTGTTTTTACCAAGAACTTCCTGCCCTTCTCCTGCACACAAAGGCGAGGATAATATACAGGAAAAGGCATGGCGTGATTTAAAAATTGGTACGTAGTTTGAAGTCTGCATTTTCAACTCTAATTGAAATCAGCGAATCAGTGTCCTGCTGTTACATCATCTGAAGTCGACGATATCATAAATTGATGCGTCCACGCCTCTGTAGGGGTTAACTAAATATAAAACACATCAATTTAGGTAATGCTTTTTAAAAAACACAAAACCATGGTTAGTTTTAATTGTGTTTATTTAGCAATCTGTACTTTTCCCGTTTTTTTTTTCTGTACCTCACAGTTACCAGGTTTGAATTTCACGCATAACAAACAACGCGATTACGTAGGAAGTTACGTGGTATCAGACGCCAACCGCCATCAGACCCACAAGAACGAGATTGAACAACGCCATTCCGCCATTTCTTCGCACGACTACCAGTGAAGGTCCAACAATTACGAGCTCCAGAAATATTCCTTTATTTCAGCTGATACCGACCAAAACTAAAGTGTTAAGTAAGTTTATTTATCACTGTTTGTATTTTGATCAAAAACATAGTTATTAGAACGTAAAGTAAAATTTATTACCGGTAAATACCATGCTTTGTTTGAAAACGATGGCCACCGCGGCTGAGCCTCGTTGTAAATAGTACTCATACATTTATGTCCATACGGTTTACAACCTGAATTTTGACTTAATCATGCATGTAATTCATGCATTGATGCTTAGTCAGGCTTAGAGACTTTTATATTTTGTGCTTGAATCTTTATTTTATAGCACATGTCCTGTTGTGTTATTTGATCTTTTCACATGATATAACTGGACCTTGGCTTCTTCCTTTTACAATATTATCCAGATCACTAGCTAATAGCACAGTTACAGCAGCACTCCCAGTTCGGTTTATTATTGTGCCGATTACATTGAAAAACAAATTCTTTTCAGTCAAATGGGCTGGTGTGCCCTGAGTTGGCTCTAATCAAATTGAACTCTGAAAAGTG
>JASGAU010340862.1:0-14998 GCA_030220045.1 Australoheros facetus
ACAACTGAAATTGTGTGCATCAGGAAGATTTTATTTGATTTCTTTAATGAACAAATAAGACCAGCTGTTTTTAATGCGATTGACTCAGTGCATCTCCTTTCCCTTATTAGACATGGCCAAAACGCATTGCGGCTGCGGACCGTGGTGGAAATCGCTATTTAATTTTACGTGTTTATGTTTTATTCCATCTAAAAAAATAACCGAAATAAAAATCCGTTTGAAACGTCGCCAGAGCGGCGCGCAGAAGCCTTTGTAATTGGCGAAACATTACTGTAGGTTGAAGCTGTGGACACTTTGTTTCCAGAAGCTGAATGTGGAGAAAACAAAACTGCAGCCGGACCCTTTGTACGTTTCCCAGCGGGATACCGCAGAGCCCGACCAATCACAAAAAAGGTCAGAGGGGTTCTCCAAAGACCCCTTCCCCTTTTTAATATCAAACCCATTTGGGTGATATCAAATTATGATATCCCTTCCTTCCGGAGTTCAGGCCAGGTGTCTGTCATAAAAAAATCATCCCACGCTTGGTTGCATTGATAAGATGTGGCGTGTGTGATCTTCCGAAATTATGATACCTTAACCGGAGATTGGGCCACCTGGCAGTCATAAACTTACCCAGCCGCATCCTCACCCCCTGGTGCTCAGGCGTCTTTCGGCCAGGTACCAGGTAGATGTGACCTGAACTAGCGCTGAGGATCGGAAGTTTTACCTGTGAAGGGTGGAAGCTGAATGACCACTCCGGAGACCTCGGAGTTCCGCGAGCGAAACCGCGCCTCCTGAGACCTGGGCGCGCTGACCAGTCAGCTGTGCGTGCTAGGCTTGAGGGGGAAGAAGAACGAATCAGAGGCCAGGGGAGTGGAATGAGCCGAGAACCAATCAGTGCCAGGATGTGGCGATAAATTACGGGGTTGTGGTTTTAATCATCACTGAAAAATCTGAAAAACAATCCTGGTTTCAACCTTTCTATACGCTGTAATTATGGCTCAAACTATTCGCAAAGTTTCTTTGATCCGCCAAACGCCTGTTCAACATTTCAGAGCCGCGATGCAGCCGCCGGCCAAGAAGACCATGCTGGTATGCCGAGTTAGAAGCCCGGCGGAGGGAATTGCGGAGGAGCAGTGGCGACTACCGTCGGGTGATGTCTGGGGTTATGTATTCAAAAGCATAGCTAACGAGATCAGCTTTTATCAGCTCAAGTCCGGAGAAATCTTCGGTCCTGCAACAGCCACTGCAACCCTAACGGCTGACGACTGGGCTGTGATGTCTCTGGTGGTGATTCCTGAGATCAGGAAGAGCCTGGCAACACATCCGTGTTTGGCTCTCACGCCCCAGGAGAGCGGAGGTCGTACAAGAGACCAGGGGACCCAAACAGAAAACCTCACGATCAAGCAAGAACCGGAGGATGACGGATATCCAGCGCTACTAGTGATTGACGCGCAAAGGGGGGTGCAAGAAGACACACCGGCTGGGCAGCCTTCTGCAGCTGTAGCTTCGCAGACAAGTGTGGTTGTTTACAGCATGTGGGAGAGCCGGAGGAACGCCTTCGGTAAATGGATTTTCAGAACCAGCCGCCAGACCACAGAGCAACCGGAAGTCCAGGACCTGTTTTTATTAGACTTTTTTAATTCTCAGTCTGGGGGGTTTCATAATGTCCTGAAGGTTCCTCTGCATGAGTGGCTCAATGTGATGGAGCCCAAAATATCCAAAATTGATGAGCTCTTCACCCATGCGCAAAGAGAAAAAAATGCCGTTTTTGTCAAGAAAACTATTACCCTGTAATTAAAGCCACGCCTTTCGCCACACATCCGGTGCTTTAACCCTATAAAAAGACTGCAGGGGTTCATTTCAGAAAAGCACCTGCGCTACAGACCTGACAACATGTCCTACTTCAACGAGACCGCCGACACCGCTCAGAGAGGGTGCCTGATCGCAACACCAGGTATGCCGCAACCCGAGCCGAAAACTACCGCTACAGGAGATGACACACTTTCTCCACAAGGATGGAACATGTGGTGGACACCTTCAGAGATCTCGGACAATGCGGTGCCTTTCAGGCCAGAGGAGTTCAAGCCGGCGGGGGTACGCGCCCTCCCGGCTGAGACATGCCCGCTACCGGCGGTGGTTCTAGACCTTCTGAAGCTCACGGTGAAAAACGTGGTGAACATGGTTGTTCAAAAGCATCGAAGGACTGTCTGCGAGGGTTGCGCAATATCACACCCTTCCCAAAGAAGACACAGCTGTGTGTTTCCGATGGAGAAACATTTCTTTTTCCGGTACTTCGACCAGCTCTCAAAAAAGTTCTGGAATGGACATTTCATGCCTACGTTGCTGGAGGTTTTGCGGTTGGAGGGTTTCACCCCGGACGCTCGCCGGCTGATGGGGGCTGTTGAAGTTTATTTGCATGAACTGAAAGAAGCCAAAGACATTGAACACGCGCTCTCTGAAATGGAATCTTGTGTTGTCGGGGTTAATCGCATCACTGTCGATCGGATGTTAAATGAAAAGTATCAGCTGTGGCTTTAAGAGAGGCATGCCTATCTGTGTTTTAAAAAGTTCTGTGTTTTTTTTTCAAACTCAAATTGCAGTGTGCATCTGTTTTTTTTAAAAAGTTCTGTGTTTTTTCAAACTCTAATTGCAGTGTGCATCTTTTTTTTTTTTAAAAGTTCTGTGTTTTTTTTTTCAAACTCAAAGTGTAGTGTGTGTGTAACTGTTTTTGATTTAGTATTAATATTTTTGTAATCTAAGTATTTTGTGAAATAAAGATATTAAAAACAAAAACTTGAGGTTCCTTTACCAGCATATCATGACACACCAAATCTTTTCTAAAGCGGGTCTGGGTAAAAAGTTCATTCACTCAATAAATTACACATTACTTCCCGTACTTTACCAGTACAATCAAAAGCAGAGATGGGTGAAACAGCTGCACTGAAAAAACTATATTATAATCCCTCACAGCCTGCTAGTTTTGGGGGTGTCGAGAAACTGCTACGGGGTGTACAGAAGGAATCAGGTACCCATTTCAATAAGAAGCAGGTGGAAGACTTCCTCTCGGGGGAGGATGCCTATACACTGCATAAACCAGCAAGAATCAAGTTCCCCAGAAATAGAGTGTTTGTCCCGAAGGCGTTGAATCAATTCCAAGCAGATCTCTGTGACATGCAAACTCTGGGGAAACACAATAAGGGGTTTAAATATTTATTAACAGTTATTGATGTTTTTTCCCAAAAAGCATATGCAGCCCCTTTAAAAACAAAAACAGGTGCAGAGGTGGCTCGTGTTTTTGAAAAAATTTTGAAGCAGAGTGGTATCCCGGAGAAGTTACAAACTGATAAGGGGGGTGAATTTTTTAATACGGCTTTCCAGAAATTTATAAAGAAAAAAGGCATTAATCATTTCTCGACTGGGAGCGAGCTCAAGGCATCTGTTGTGGAACGTTTTAACAGAACACTTAAATCTAAAATGTACCGATATTTTACAGCATTCAACACATTTAAATATATAGATGTATTACCTGAATTATTGATGAGTTATAACAACAGTTATCACAAGTCTATTAAAATGACCCCTAATCAAGTGAATTCTGAAAACACGTCCCTGGTCTTTAAAAATTTGTATGGTTCCTTTCCCCACACACCGAAGGCGAAGCTGAAATTTAAAGAGGGAGATTTAGTTAGACTGTCCAAAGTGCGCGGCTTATTTGACAAGAGATATGAACAGGGGTGGACAAGTGAAGTCTTTTCTGTGGCCAAATGTATTCCGACTACACCACCAGTCTATAAGATTAAAGATTATGATGGTGACGACATTACAGGGTCATTTTATGAGCAAGAACTACAAAGGATTAAGATCAGCAAAGACAAACTTTACCATGTGGAAAAAGTAATAGCTAGACGTAAACAGGGGGGAGAGAGATTTGTTCTGGTTCAATGGAAAAACTGGCCTTCTAAATTCAACAGTTGGATTCCCGAAAAGGACCTTAAAACTGGAGCGAAAGAAGTAAAGCTGTCAGTGGATCCTTGTAAACCCTCAGAATGACTCGCCCAAATCAAAGTTTTTATGTCACCCTCCCTTCAAATGCAAGTATGGATGTTTTTAGGCATAATACAAGCTCCAGCTTTAGAGTTGATTTAGCCAGTTATCTGGATTTAGAAGGTGAATGGCAGGTGGCATTAACAGAGATTTCATATCCTAAGACATGGTTGAATCTACCTGACGACGTTGCATTTTTCGAGTGGAGAAAGAGAACAACACCGCATCAAAAACAACCATCTGTTCATAAAGCATATTTGCATGGAGGCTTTTATTCAGATCTCGGACAGCTGAAAGCAGAACTGGAGAGGGTTCTAGGCAAAATTGACCCAGAGACCAAGATAAGGTTTAACCCCTTACAGAGAAAATTTGAATTTTTAGGTAATAATTTGTTCCACATAAAAGCACAGCCTCCATTGGCTTACATGCTTGGTATACATGCAGACATCTGGTGGAAATGTGACCATGTTGCTCCATTCCCAGCGGATATAAATGCAGGCAGTTACCACCTTTACTGTTATTCTGACGTTGTTAGACCGCAGCTGGTAGGTGACTCTTATGTCCCTTTACTACGTACAGTAAAAGTAGAGGGTGAATACGGGGACATTGTAACACACTGTTACCACAAACCTGATTACGTGGCTGTTTCTAAAAACCACCTAGAGACAATTCAAATTGAAATAAAAACCGATCAGAACAAACCAGTGAAGTTCAGTTACGGAAAGACAATTGTGAAATTACATTTCAGACCAGCCAAAAGCTTCTAGCCTTTTCAAAATGATCGCTGATAATAATAGGTTTATAGCATATTATCAGGCACAGGCAGGGCATGGCCTGCCAGGGTTTAGTGGGGCCCCTGTGATGTATGGAAGGGGTTTAGCTTCCATGTTTGCTAAACTGTTTAGGTTTGTAACCCCCTTTGTTAAAAGAGGTTTCAGCGTGGCTCAGCCCCATCTCAAGACAGCTGTGAAAAATATAGCATCAGACGTCCTGACCAAAGCCGTAGGTCATTTTAATAGACCTGAAAACCAGGAAGGCGCAGGAATAGCTGTGTTGTCCAGACGGCCTCTGAAGCGCCCCCCAGGGATGCGAGTTGTGGGGTATAAAAACCCCCCAAAACGACAGAAGAAACAGAAGAGGAAAACACTCGCAACCAACAGCCACACCAGCAAGAAATCTATAAAACACTTGAAAGACATATTTTAGAAGTAAGGATGGCCCTGATCCATGAAAAATCAGCCGAGTGCACACTGAGTGAGCTGGATCTTTTCACTGCACCTCTCTCCCAACTATCAGTGGATGAAAAAGCTTACATGGAGGTGTGGCCAATAGCATCTGTTTCAGGTGGAGGCCCGCTTGAATTTTTTATCCCTGGTAATGGAACGCATTATCTGGACCTAAACGACACCCTGCTGCATCTCAGATTGAAAGTAACTAACGAGGATGGCTCTGCTTTGGAGGCAGATGAACGTGTAGCCCCTATCAATTATCCGCTGAACACAATTTTTAGCCAGTGTGATGTCACCTTAGGTGACCGGCTAATTTCGCAGGCCAGCTCGACACACGCTTACCGGGCTATCATTGAGACCTTGCTGAATTACTCGGACCATACTCTAAGAAGTCAGTTCAGTGCGGGTTTGTTCATAAAAGATACGGCAGGAGCTTTAGACTCGTATGTGGTTAACAACGGCCCTAATAAGGGTTTAGTTAAGAGGGCGACCTATTGCGAGCTGTCAAAGGAGTTTGAAGTCATCGGGCCCCTGCATGCTGATATTTTTTTTTGCGAGAGACTGCTGTTAAATTCTGTTGACCTTAAAATAAAACTCACCAGAGCCAGTGATGCATTCTGTTTGATGGCCCCGCGCGACTCTGCGTTCAAGCTGAATATCACAGGAGCCTCCTTGTTTATAAAGAAAGTCTCTGTTGCACCTGCTGTTAGGATAGGTCATGCTGCAGCCTTATTAAGAGCAAATGCGTTATATCCACTATCAAGGATTAACGTAAAGACCTATTCGATCCCTGAAAACTCAAGGCTGTGTCATCAGGAGAATTTATTTTTGGGGAATTTACCAAAGTATGTGGTGCTGGGCTTAGTGCACCATGATGCTTTCACAGGGCGCTATGATCTCTCCCCCTTCAATTTTCAACACTATGACCTGGAGTACCTTGCACTGTGTCTCGAAGGCCGACAAATCCCAGCCAAGGCGTTTCAACCCGACTTTACTAACGGTCTGGTTGCTAGGGAGTATTACAGTCTCTACACTGCCACAGGTAGAAATCTAAAAGACACACCTTTAGCTATTGACACGGAAGAATTTCAGAACGGGTATACATTATTTTTCTTTAATCTAAGTGCCTCAGAAGACACAGAGGCGCTGTCGACCACAGCCGCAGGCAACTTAAGGCTGGAAATGCGCTTCAGAAACCCCCTCGAACAAACAGCAACGTTGATTGTATACGCCTGCTACGACTCCATATTAGAAATTAACGCCAAACGTCAAGTCTTGGTTGATTATTATTAACAATGAACAATCATCAGCTTGAGAGTATTCTGCACACCCTCATTGGGGATCGGTTCTGTGGGGTGTGGGCCTGTGATGAACTGGCAACCCTGAAAAAAACTTTTAGACGTCCTGCATATTTTGTGGTTAACACGGATCCTAGACACCTGCCAGGAACCCACTGGCTTGCTTTAAGCCTGGACGAGGACGGCTGCGCAACTTTTTTTGACTCATTTGGATTTCGACCGGATTATACATTTTATCCAGGGAGCATTTTAAACTTTCTCCAGAGTCATGCAAAGACAATATCATTTCACGAGAGACGGCTTCAGCATGTAAATTCAATTGTATGTGGAGAGCATTGTGTTTTCTATCTAACCCAGCGATCACGCGGCCTGTCATACCAACATGTCATGTCTATGTACCATGAAAACCCTGTAAAAAATGATGCCATGGTTTCTAATTTTTTGAAAAGATATAACAGATGTGCTGTGAAATACCGCTCAGGATCTTTTAATCATACGTCATGCTCTCTGAAAACATTTAATGATTGTTGCTGTGGTTTTTAAAAAACTTAATAAAGTCTGAATTTATACAGTATGTATGTGTGTGTGTGTGTGTTTTATATAAAAACATTCAAAATACAGGTAACTTTAAACATGTCTTTATTGAAAAATAAATCTTAGCTTGTTAAAGGCATACATTTTTGATTCATGAAAAAGTTAACCATCTTGGCGACAGTAATGTTTTCTTTCTCTTCCGGGGCTCTCCAGCCGCTGGCTTCTCTATTGCGAGCCCTCCTGAGTCAGAGGCTGTAAACCATCTTGGCGACAGTAATGTTTTCTTTCTCACCCCTCGTCCTCTGGAGGGGTCTCCTTCAGGTGGTTTCTGTATTGGCATCCGAGGTGGCGGTGATGAGGAGTCAGGCTGTTTCATATCTGAAAGCTCCTGCCTCGCTTGAGTGTTAGCTATCACAGAAAGGGGTATTTTTATTTCGGATAGTAAATTCAAAAGGTCATACCACCCTCTGGGTCTCTGGGCATGTTTAACAGTTCGGGCACTGGCTAGAAACTTCATTAAATCCAGCATGTGACTGCCAGGGACTGCTTCCTTATCGAGCAGCAATTCGCCGTGTGTATTCCAACCGCTCCGGCTAGTTGGGTCAGACAGTTTCCGCATAATATATTCAGTGTTTCTCTTGAACCTAGGATTCATGTTCTGTAGCACCTCACTCAGCACATTGTTTTCCTCGGGCGCAGTCTCCGGGGTTCTTGCACCCGCAGTGTCTCTTTTTGATTCCTCAGGCAGCGTCAGAGTTATTTGAGTGGTTTCAGTGTCCTTTTGTTTTTGCAAATTCAGATATCTTTGCAGAAGCAAATTAAACTTTTTAATTTTTTCGTCAGGTAACAGGTTATCATCATGCAGTATCTTCTCCATTTCAGTGTCCAGATCATCTTTCGCTTTCTGACGAATGTTTGTAGCTCCCGTGTGTAGAGTCTGTTCCTGCAAATGTTTAATCTGATCCTGGGGTACTAAGTACATTTTCTGCATTTTTTACCCCTTAACAGCACCTGTAACCAGGCTTGCTACAATAGGCAGCACCGTTGTCAGTAACGGTAAGATAAATCCTCCTTTCTGAGTCAGCAATGTTCGTTTCTGTTTGACACCTTTACGTTTGTCAGCCAGAAGCCTGATGTTTTTCTTGTGTGTTTTAAGCTTCTTAATTTGACACGCTGTTATGGGTATATTGCCCTTCAGAAGGTTAAGGCATACCTCACCTAAAGAGTGTATGAGCTCGTTTGAGCAACCTGCCAATAAGACTGTACGTTGTCTAGGTGTACAGCCTATCAAGGTTTTCAACAGAGGAAGGTTTCTTTTTAGCCGACTCGACATATTATTTTTGCTTCGGAATATAAACGCACAGCAACTGGTTGGGCAGTACACCGGACCGCAGTCTAAGGTGTTCTGGACAGGAGGGTGATAAATCAATCAATAAATAACCATGAGCGGGCCGAGTAGCATCCTCAAAACTTTCCAGAAAAAAGTGTTTCCGCCCTGGGTAAATCTGCCTGGCTAATATACTCATTTGCAACTTGTCACGCGGGTTTTTGAATAACACCATATGCGTACTGTTCAAACTTATCGTGCGGCTGTGTTTTCCTTGCAGAAACACATTTTGTGTAATCATTATAACGCTCATGTTTTTGTGGTGGCGATATTGTGTGAACACTCTTACAACCCCAGGATGGTTGGCTGCTTGAAAAATGACATCGTCCAGGATAATTAGATGGTTCTGATCGGACGGGAAAAGATTTTCATCATTGAAAGATTCAGGCAAACCCTCGATAAATTTAATATTTTTATTGTTCTTTTGCAGATCAGCATACAAAGGTTGAAATGAGGTATATATCCACACAATATTTTCAATTCTCTTATTCATTACATGCATTGCATTGTCC
The DNA here is from genome assembly GCA_030220045.1 of Australoheros facetus. Classification (NCBI taxonomy): domain Eukaryota; kingdom Metazoa; phylum Chordata; class Actinopteri; order Cichliformes; family Cichlidae; genus Australoheros; species Australoheros facetus. The sequence goes on from JASGAU010340862.1 coordinate 8,987, forward strand.
AACAATGATTTTACAAAAAATGTTTTGCCCGATCCGCTCAGGCCAACAATCAGACATGAAAAAGGTACTTGGAGACAATGTTCAAATTCTACAGTATTAAACATCTTTAATTCAGTACCCAAAAGGCAGTGTGCGACCGTCTGCTAGCAAGCGACGTTTGTCAAAAACAACCCTGAACTTTTTCATAAAGGTTGAATTTCTAAGCGAAAAACAGGCTTTATCACGTACAATATTGTGCTGCGGTACCTGTATAGAATCAACCTCCTCCTGAGATTTGCCAATGTATGCAGTGACAAGAGCTTTTACACTCTCAAAATTCATTTTTTCACAACATTCACGTGTCTGGGTTATTCCTTTGGCCTTTAGAACAACTTTCTGATTTTTAGTTTTATATCCATAACTCTTAGGCCCTGAGGAAACAAAGTCAGTGATGTAATCGTCAGAGTCCAGCTCACTTGTTAACTCTCCAAGATATTTCCCGAGTGGCAGAGGGGGATCACCCTCTTTGTTCACATAGATCAAACTATCTGTGTCAAAATAAAGAACTTTTTCCTGTAGTCTGTCTAAGTGCTTGAATAGCTCTAATCTGCCATAAGCAGTTGTGAAAACAGCCACAAAGACGTTGTCTGTGGGGTTTGGGAGCGGTGTGTACCTGCTGTCTTGTGTGCACTGCACAAGTGCTATCTGATCACTGACAAATGAGAAATATTTTACATGATATTTCTGTGAAAACATGAAATTGAAAAATTCCTCAGGCTCACTGACCAGTTTGGTTTGAGTTAAATTGTTTCTCTGACCAAACTTTCCCCACAGACTGTTTAAACACAGTTTAGCTATTTGTCTTTTAGCTTGATTAAACTGTATCTTAGCAGGATCCAAAGCGATCCCCTGATTACGCTGATAGTCTTCAATGTAGCTTTTTTTGCTGGCTTCATCAACAGCGTCAGGGGGATACCCTGAAGCCTCCTGTTTACCTTTTAAAAATGTACGTACATAGTCTTTAAACAAGGTGTCACTTCTCCTGTCAAAGTGCCAAACTTCTGTGATTTTAATTATCTTGTAACCTCTGTCAAGGGCCTTGTTAAACTCGGGTGTAACCCACACCCCTGTCAAAGCCCTGTCCTCGTCTGTGTGCGTGCATGCCGCGTCTTGTATGTTTTCTTCAGCACATGTTCTGCAAAGCGTAAAAACCAGCTTTCCTGTCTTGGTTCTGGATGGTAGTACAGGGAAAAAGAGGCCGCGTGGTGGCTGTACCACAGCCCTTATGAGCCCGAAATAGTTTTTCGGGTCCTGAAAGTCCTTATATATCACCTCAGGTTGGCCTAGAGGATACAGCTTAGAGGCGTTCACGAAAGGGTAGAGAGAGGTGAAATCCACATAATGGATCTTTTCATTTTCAGATGCTGTATATCTTAATCTAGCCGGACAGGTACGACCTCCAAAAAGAGCCTCCCTCGGGTGCAGGGGTTCTGGAGGGTCATAAGTTTTTAAGAATGATTTAACATCAGGATCCTTCTGCGCCAGAGCCGTCCAGGTGTGCTCCCAAATCACGCTAACTGTAAAACCTGCATTTTTCAGTCTCTGTAATCTTGCGGCTGTCGAGGTATTCACCTCAGCAAATGACCCTCCCAGTATAGGGTGGTTTTCATTCTGCTGCGGGAAGCAGTTGATGCAACCGTGCCAAAAACAGCCTAGGAACTCAAACACCCTGTTACCTCCCTCATCAGAATATCCATCTACATAAAAACCCTCAACTTGTTTCTCTCCCAGATTCAGGGCGTGTTGTATGAAAACACCCTGCTTATAGGCTTGGTATTCTAACCATTGGATTGATGATGAAGAGAACGACTTAAACTGACGCCTGAAAAGCTCTGGGGATGTTATAGCTAAAGTATCAGCAGCCATAAAGTGCGTCTGAAATGTTTTGATGCATGCGGACGCAATAGTTGATCTTGTGAATGGGTCAACTCCAGCGACTTCAACAAAACCTGTTCTGAAAATGCCACACCCCTGAGCTAGTATGTCAACATCATTTTGACAGTACAGAAGGGCTTCCTTGCTAAAGTTGAAAATCTTATTTTCCCTAGTGCCGTACCACTTAAAGAAGTCTCTCTGCCCCTCTGCAGTCATTCGCTCGAGGCCGTAAGCCGTGGGGGGTGGATACGGTCCTACATATGCCAAATTTGCTCTGCAGCTAAATGAGTGGGGGAAATAACCTTTAATTTTATCCTCGAAACCTAGAGCTTTAGGGATTAAGGATAAAGGCATGGGCAGGAAACTACAGGAATCAATATATTTATGATTATAATCAGGGTCTGTGAAGCAGATAACTTTTGAGCCCTGCATTATAATAGAAGGTTTCATGCCTTGTTGAGCCATAACGTTTAATATTAAATAGGAATCAAATCCTTTAGAATTGTGAGCTAAGAAAATACAGCCTTTAAAATAAGGCCTCCTAAAATGTTTAAGAAATGCTTCGACACAGTTAAAGCCCGATGCGTGCCACTTTTCCCCCTGCAAGGTTTCTGTACATACCAAAAATGGTTTGTGCTCTCCATCCGTGTCTACAAATGTTTCAAAATCATAATAAACTATTTTATCATTACGCTTTACCTCATTTTCAAGTACTTGGATGTAGCACAGATGGCTGTCTCCCTCAGAGGTTTCTGCGCCGCAAATAACACACGTAAGAGCCTTACATTTATGTGAATCACCTTTTTTGGGGACATAATACGTCAACTCACAACGCTCACATTTTTTATAAATTTGACAGTTACTAACAAGTCTGTCCCCGCTCTGTTTTAGGGTTTTATGCCGGATGAGGCAGGCTCTGGACCTGCAGAATCTATTACAGTCTGGGCAGGGCTCTGATGTGCTGGGATCAAGGACACACGTTGGGTCTGTGCAGACACAACAATATCCTGAACAGTAGTGAGATGCAAGGTTATTAACGCCTGAGAAACAATGGTCGCATGTATGTTTGGTACCCAGAAAAGCTTTTAGATTTTTAATTGCGTAATAATGATTCTGAAACAGAAACATAAATAGAACTTTATCCTTTTTAGGAGAAGTTGTCTGAAACTTCAGCAGCTCCCTGCTAGCTCCAACTCTATAAAACACCACAATCTTACAGTCCAAAGCTGTTTCAAATTTATGAATGTCACTAAAACTCACAGGGTGGTCTTCTGTGAAACCTGCCTTAACTTGGATCTCCCTGCCTAAAACTTCAGCCTGTGAATCATTTAAGCCAGGGTTAAGCAAATGTGCTATGTTGATAGCAAAACATAGATTGTTATTATTATTGACAACATACAAAAAACGTCTTTTTTTGTGTATGATTTCGTTGTTGAGTGTTTTTTTCAAGGCTCTCTTACCACTGCCTCTCGGAGGTCTTACAATTTGTGCGGTGAGCGTCAAAGAAGCATCTGTGAAGACAGCCCAATTTGACTGAACCGTCCTGAGTAGGAGCTGCTCAAATTCAGCTAAGTTTATATCATCATTGCCTTGGACTCTGATGATTGAGGAGACATTATTCTGGAGCTCTCGCCCTTGTAGTTCTAACTGTACAACATCCCCCCTCTGCACATGTGCTAAAAGTTGACTCACTGCATCCTGAGCTGATTCCATGACCCCTTGATAATATAAACCATAATCTGGGACATTTTCAGGAGCTGGGAAATTTAAAATCTGCCTAATTTGGAGGTTGTTGAATTTACCGCGTGAAACTACATCACAAGGTCTACCGCCACCGCACCCCTGCTGGGTGCTTGAGTCAGCAGCTTCACCCGAGGATGTTGAAGAGCCTGCACTTGCTGCTGGAAGCGGAGGAGGTGGTTCAGGAACAGATGCTGCTGCGGGGTTGCCTGGCTGATCTAAACAAAGGTTTTGAGGGCCCCTCTGATTTAGCACGTGTATCTCTGCTAATAGCTCAGGGGGTATAGGCGGTTGATTAGACATCACTTCAGCTAAAGCATTGTTAATAGCATCTAAAGACTCATGATTGACAATGTGGTTATGAAGAGTTTCAGGTTGGTTGCTGCTTGTATGCATCTCATGATAAAAGTTAACAGGGGGTGGTTGTAGATGGTTTAATTCATTCACCGCCTCATTAATAACCTCTAGATTGCATTCATTGCTTTCAGGGTTGAAATGACCAACTGGTTCTGCATTTTCAACCTCTAACAGTGCTAAAGCCTCATTTAAATCTCTAAAAAAATCATTGGACATTTTTATCTGTTTTGTAAATAAACCCACTTAAAACTTTTTTTTTATACGTCCACCCTTATTATTTTATTAAGGTTATAAGCTGCAACATAAGCGAAAACGCTTTACACATGAGCCTTTTGAGAAGACGTCTTGTTCTGGCGGCTCGCTCCTTCAGCGCGCCTCCGTGCGCGCCTCCGATCACGGCGCGCCTCCCTCTTCAAACTCCGCCGTAAATGCGCCCGTTTGCTCCCCTTGGCAAACCCTGAAGATTTTAAACACCATCAGAATCTAAAGGCGTGTAATCGTAAACATACAAGCTTTTAAATAATAGTTTTCACCACTTACTTTGGATGTAGTCACCAGTGTCGCAGCTCTGGTCTGTGTCACTGGGTTCCGAGCTACTGGAGGGTTGACATGTAATCTGTCGTTTACCCCCAGATTTACCCCTCAGTATCTGTTTTTGGAAAACGGTCAGTTCGATAATTTTTGTTGCTGACCCTAGGCCCCGTTGCAGCCTTAAAGATGGCGGTTGTGGTCCGTGAAGGTAGCGATCCAAATCGTCTATGTCTGTAGGGATTAAACATTTGTTTTTTTTAAAAACTTGCTACTGCGAACCTTATTCGCCATCGAAAATTAAAAACTCACCAATATCCTCCCTGACAAGCCCGCCCTCTGAAAGAGTTACAGAGAAAACACAATTTTTAAATGATATAGGAGACTAGTTTTTGATTGGAATATGTATGTTAAAAATAAACATACCAATATCGCTGTCCGAAATTGAGCCTATAAGTGTATCATCTGTAACATAAAAATATCATTTTAGAGAGTATGTTTTTTAAAAGGATGTACAGCATAAGAAAGCAGTGTATAAGCGTTTCTCACCTGAGGCATGTTCTTCGCTACCCATGTTGCAGGTTAAGGTTCAAACTCTAACTAGCTAAACATCCCGGTTTTTTATACGCTTTCACAATGTGTATTCATTTTAAAAACACAAAGGGGAAGATCTGGGTCTGTTTTGATTTACTTCACACATTTTATAATTAAGATCAAAGCCCAGTCAGAGGCGCCAGTCTGATAGACATCAAACCCTTCTTATCAGGCCTTACTTTAATCGGCCGTTGAGCTTTAACTTGCAGTACAGTACAGTAAAAACATGCAGACAAAAACATGTGTAAATACACAGAACTCACCTTAACAAAATCCAAATCAGTCGACGGGTTTTTTTTTTTTTTTTTCCTTTTTGGCCTGGTTCACCCTTTTTCATCCTAACAGGGTTTTTGGCTGTGTTTCTTCCCCCAAAAGGTACCTCTTTTTAAAGCTTCCGCTCACGCGAAGTCCGAAAGCTAAAATGGCACTGATTGGTTCTCGGCTCATTCCACTCCCCTGGCCTCTGATTCGTTCTTCTCCCCCCTCAAGCCTAGCACGCACAGCTGACTGGTCAGCGCGCCCAGGTCTCAGGAGGCGCGGTTTCGCTCGCGGAACTCCGAGGTCTCCGGAGCGGTCATTCAGCTTCCGCCCTTCACAGGTAAAACTTCCGATCCTCAGCGCTAGTTCAGGTCACATCTACCTGGTACCCGGCCGAAAGACGCCTGAGCACCAGGGGGTGAGGATGCGGCTGGGTAAGTTTATGACTGCCAGGTGGCCCCAATAAGGTATCATAATTTCGGAAGATCACACGCCACATCTTATCAGTGCCGTAATTTTCAGAAGATCACACACGCCACATCTTATCAATGCAACCAAGCGTGGGATGATTTTTTTTTATGACAGACACCTGGCCTGAACTCCGGAAGGAAGGGATGTCAT
>JASGAU010340866.1:0-16237 GCA_030220045.1 Australoheros facetus
TTCTTGGATGAGTGTTCTGGAACGAAACATTTCATTGTATGTTTTCATTGTATGTTTACGTATAATGACAATAAAGTCTCTTGATCTCTTGATCTTGATCACAGATGTTCCTGTACACTATCCCAGCCACTCAGTTGTGTCTCTAAGTGTATGCTGTCCCAGCTTGCAACCTGGTACTCTCTGAATCTGATACTTAGGGCCTGTTCTTGCACTTCCATGATTAGAGCCTCTGTCCTGTCCTTTAGACCAGCCTTTTCTAGCCACTTCCTCCATCTGCTGATGGTTATCTATCCATGAAGCCACATCACACACACCCATTACTTCAACTGCAGGAATGTCTTAAAGACAAAGACCTGGATGACCTCCAATTTCCTGCTTCTAAATTCAGATAAAACTGAGGTTATTGTACTCGGCCCTAAAAATCTTTGTTTAACCAGATACTTATTCTGGATGGCATTACCCTGGCATGGAGGGTTTCACCTCAGATCCAGCACCCTGAGACTGTACGCTAAGTGGAATAAAGAACCACTATCCTAGATGAAACAAAGATCCATGAATACATCAGAAAGATGGCCACAAATGATCATGTGCTTATTGAGTACCTCAGGCAGCAGAAACCCAAGAAAGAATTCAGAGGAAGAACAGGAACAATCATGGAAGGAACGGCCACTGCACAGCATGTACCACCGGCAGATAGAAGTGGCTGATATCAAAAAATCCTACCAATGGCTGGACTAACAGACAGCAGAGACACTAATCATGGCAGCACAGGAACAAGCTCTAAACACAAGATCGATAGAGGCTGCAGTCTACCACACCAGGTGCAGGCTGTGCAGAAATGCCCCTGAGACAATCCAGCACCTAACAGCAGGGTGCAATATGTAAAAAAAAAGTGTGATTCTGAATGTTCTGCATTTGTGCTGGACAGCAAAGAAGCAACTTACATGAGGAGGAGGGAAGCATTTAATAAACCAGTTATTCAGAACCTCACTGAGGACAGGCGTGTTAGGTAGGCTTACAGGAAGACATCCTACAAAGCGATTTCCTTTAATAATTGAAAATGATGCCCACAAGGAGAAATCATAAAAAAAATAGGACCAGCTGACACAGCAGCAGCACGGGTGTACATGTTAGACCTTTAAAAGATTCAATCACAGATTCCTTGTGACATTCCTTCCTCTCTCCACTGAACTTTTCAGTCCTCATTGACAGATGTCTTCCTCTGGGACAGAACCAGGTCCTTCACCTGTGGCGTAAGGGTCTGCAGTTGAGCACGGGTGCTCTTCGCCTCCTCGTCCTGCTCCTCGGCAGCCTCCTGCTTCTTGCTCTGACTCTGGCTCATGAGCTGCTTTACCACCAAACTCTGGTAGGTAGACAGCAGCTGCTGCTGCTCCTGCAACAGGAAGGCACACATTTCAGCTGTTAAAGTCTCCTTGCAGCGGACGGAGACCACCGACAGCTGCGGTCTCAACACTGCTTTAAGCAATCTGAGAAAGCTTTTAGACCCCACTGAAGCACAAAAACAGGTATCAAGGAGCTAAATATTTACAGTGTTAATGGAATAATCACCTGTTTCTATATCCACTGAGAATCATGTTAACTCCCGAAGGCACAACTGAAACAGTCTGCTGTCACTCATGTTTGTCATTCAGCTGCATTTAGACTTCAAAATATCAACTGACAACAACCAGACCCCAAAGACACACACGTTTATCCCGAGCAGTGTAATACTGCTCACACTGCAGAAGCACATTTGGTGATCCACTTGTACGACAATGCCATCTGCAGCAAATTTTTTCCCTTTTATTTTGAAAGTCCAGTACACTTTTGTGCAGTTTCTGAGTTTTGGCCTTTGTAGATCTGGGGATTAGATCAGCTATTAAACCGAAGCCTGACTGGACTCAGATCTGAGAACACAGTCAGTGTTAAGATGAGCAGGTACAGCAGATCTGACCGGCCTGCTGGTCCTGATGGCAGCTAAGGNCCCCCCAAGAGCTGAACTGCTACATTCATTTAATCAAGTCTCCTTGTGATGGAACACTTTTCATTCCCACTCAAACCGGGTTCAGTCAGCTATACGCACCGCAGATATTCGGCCTGTGAGTGTGCCGATGATCTGAGGCACACAGCGGCCTGGGGCGTGCAGCATGCAGTGGGTGCTGGCCTGAAACAGCAGCACGCTGGTCAGGTGGAGGACCAGAGCGGGATCCTCAGTGTCCTTCAGCTGCTCAGTCAGAGCCTGGCGATGCAGGAACAGGGCCTGTCTGCAAGACACACATTCACACACTTCTAAACTCCAGTGTTGATCAGAGTGGAGTGTTTTCTGGACTTTACTGTCATACATCTATAGTGTTTTAATGTGAACAGAATTCAAACGGAGTGCTTCCGCTACCTCTCCTTTTTCTTGTCCCCTTTCTTAAGCATGAATCCACACACCTCAGCACATGTCTCCAGGTTAGTCACAAAGTCTTCAATGGTCTGTAACAAACACAGGAAGGAAATTTACTTCACTTTATTTAAATTTGATCCTTTTCCTTTCCACCAGATTGCAATGTTTAAATTCCAAAGTGCAGCTGCCATTCAGAGGTCACCTAGAGTGGCACACTTGGTTCTTCAGGTCTAAAATAGAGACGCTGCCTACAAGACCTGGGCAGTATTTTTTCTTTAAGTTTTCATAACTTTACAGATCCCTGACATTTCAATAGGTAATATATATTAAAAAAAGAAGATAAAAAGAAGAACTGCTGCTGATTTGAGTGTTGTAACTCAAGAAGTGAGAAGGCTACTCAAGTTAGCCACAGTCTGAGTGATGCTTACTGACAGACTAGTTTATTAACACATAAGAAATTGGCAGACAGGTTCACCACTACCTCCTGCTGGGGGACCTGATGACACTTGTTGAACAGACACTAATGAGAGTGGGCTGAAGGGACAGTCGAATTGAAGGGTTACCTTCTCTAACCACACCCGTCCAAACTGCCTGAAAAGCTTTGTCTGTGTTGGCTGACTCACATTTATTAACCCGTTAAACCCCAAACCCACAAAATGTTTACAACTGCCAATTATCATCTTTGGCAGCTCAGATTTCAGCGGTCTGTTCAAAAGCACAGACTGCCCCCTGGTGGCACTGTCATGCAGTGCAATATAAGGTTAAAGCTTAACAGAAAAAAGATCTTCTGTTTTGTTTTTTTGAGGATACGGGAATTCTCACAGTCAGGACTTCTAAATAAACGAGAGTTAAACACAATATTAACTGCTGCCTGCTCTAGCATGACTAAAATGGATCCAAGATTTGTTGGACTTCATCATCGGCTCTGCTAATCTGCCGATCCTCTCTAATGGACCAGCAGAAGATGTCAGCAATTATGATGACTGGTTAGCGCTCTTTAGGGTTATTGGCTCTGGTAACTACATTTTAAAATAAAGAAATGTGCTTGATAACAAAAAGGGATATTAAAATATTAACTGAGTGACATGAAACCATGAAAACTAAACTAAATAAAAGACATTTTATGACCTTGTTTTTCTTCATTTTAATTCCATATTTTTTAAAGACTTCTTAAAGACCTGCAGGAACCTGAAAAGTTCATTTTGGTCAAACTGATGGCAGTCATACTTACTTTGCCATTGAGGCAGTTGTGCAGCTTCAACAGAGGCCCTTTGGTCTCCTCTGGCAGTTTGCCCAAAATCTTCACTCTGACCTGCAGCACCAAATCAGACATTCAATTCCACCAAGAGCCACAGAACACTTCAAACAAAAATACAACTCCGGCTTGATCTAGATGTTTCAGGCTGCTGAGAGGAGAGACAGACACAGACCTCAGTGGTGATGGTGCTGGGATTCTCCACAGACATCATTAGGTCAGCAGCCAGGAAGTTAACCAGGATGTTACTGACATCGGTGCACACGGTCTTCAGGACGTGCTTGGCGATGTGGACCTGGGTATCATCTGCACAATAAAACAATCCATGTTAAGGATTTGAAACTTTGGATGATTCTACTCAGTCTCCACTGTTTTTGACAGATTTTACAGAGATTTTCTCCATCGTGCAGACGTTTTATGGCCCATCGCTCCACCGCATTATAATGGAGAGCTCCAGCTTCAGCAGTTTTCTATTTTCTTTGCATTTAAGTGCAGAATTCTCAATAACTGTTACCAGGATGTTTTCCTGATCTCAAAAGTGCGAGGTGTAGAAATCCTGGAGATTTGGACAATTCCAGAATGAAATCCCCCAAAATACTTTGAAGTCACAGATGAGTGCGTCATCACATTTCCACATTCTAACTGAATCACCCCGATGTCGGCGCTGCCACTTGGGTTTGAAATAACTGTCAATATTCTGATATTAACAGATGAGAAATGAAAGGAAACATTCAGAATTAAGTGGCAGCGCCGACATGTTTCCTTTCATTTCTCATCTGTTAATATCAGAATATTGACAGTTATTTCAAACCCATCAGGTTTTTCTCAAAGCTTTACTAACAAACAACATTTGCTCAATTTTCAGTGTAATCCAAAATGTGTGTGTGTGTGTGTGTGTGTGTAGAAGTGATGTTGAAAAAGGAGGTCATATCTATTGTTACAGTTAATGCTGGAGAAGCAGACATTTCCATATAAATGAAAAAATAACAAGAAAAACAAACAAACAAAAACCAAACTAATAAATAAAAATCTCCCGGCCTCGCTGCAGCTCCGGAGTTCATCCTCTGTCTGAAACAAGCCATTTTTGATCCTTCTCCTTTAACCTCTGAACATCCACCAGCCCTCTGGGGTCCATTTCGGGGTACAGTTGGTGCTTTTAGCCACATGCTAAACAGGTAAACTTTGAGAAACTGGAAGATGTTGCTTTTAAAATGAAGTCTCATACATTTAAGATTTTCTGTTAAAAGCTTTGAGAGCTTTGCTGTTGATGCAAAAACAAACACAAACTATGAAAAAGTGTGGAAGTTAACCGAACCCCGACCCTATTCTTAGATGGGCCTTTAGTGACCTGGTGGATGGCAGGAGGTTAACGTCACCCTTCCTTAAACCAGCTTTCGCCATTCCTACAGGTTTAAACAGCAGGTGGGTGGAGCTTCTGTGCTCGCAGCCAGCGAGGACCACATGAGGGAAAATTCACTTTTTTGACATCATACAGAGCCACGAATACAAAAACAGCCTCAGAACGTTTGCAGCAGGCTGAGCTTTTGTTTCCCAGGGATCACCTCCACATACACTGACTGCATTAGAACAGCATATATGACAGAAAATAAGGAAAAGCACACTAGCTTCCCTTTGGAGTATGAAACAATGACAACAATCTGAGAACCAATAACCTTAGCTTGTGAAACACGGTGGTGAGCCGTGCCCCCTCTCTTATCTCAGGAGTTTCATACTAACTCTCTGAAAGTTGAAGATTGCTCTTCTGCTTATCATTTGTGAGTTCTGATTTCCACTACAGCTGGAACGGGATTTACCGGAAAAGAACTTGGTGCCTTTTTCAAACAGTCGGATGTTGTTGTACAGGTTGGTGATCTCTTCCTGCAGATCCTTCAAGCTCTTCTTCTTGTTTGCCCCTGATGGAGAGCTGGTGGAGGACATAAACACTGTCCGCAGCACCTCCTGGTAGGCTTTAGTCAGAGGCCTGCAGAGACATTAACAGAGAGTGAATGAAGACATTGTTGACACAGAACTTCAGAAAGAGACGTGTCTGTTACCTGACTAGATGCTCTGCCAGCTCAGACAGGACTTCTTCAGGGCAGTCATTCACTCGCTCCTCTAAAACAGCTACGATCGCCTCCTGGGCCATAAAGGGGGTTTCAGTTTGTCTGCTGCGATCTTGGCAAAGGTAAAACATAAGCTAATTAGTCTCACTGGGATCCTACGGTTACCTTTGTCTTCCATGGAGAAAAAAAACAAAAAAACTAACAACTCTGGGGAGAGATTCCTTGTAAACCAGCCATTACGCTCTTGTAACATTAAAAAGCCTCAGTGAACAGCTTTAATGTGCAGATGGAGACCTTATTCCCCGTGACCATAAAATGACTTTGTGGCTGCTGGCATACTTTGTTGGGAATGTCCAGTTTCCTCATCGCTGTCCTCGTCTTTCCTTCCTTTCTTCTTGGTTTTACGAATCCGGATCTCTCTGGAATTGCCTCCTCCGCCTGATTTCACGCTGCCACTGCCCTCTGGAAGACAGTTAACAGATTATGGTTATTCCAAGAAAAATAAACTTCTTAAAGCCAGCATACATCAGAGATTTGCCACATGTAGGCTGCTTGATCTTCATTGTTCTAGAATCACTTCAGGCAACTGATTTTTTTTCCTCTGTCCCAAGAGTCATAGTAGGGTAGATTTTGGCAGGTACTGATGCAGTCTCCTCCAAATGCTGAAGAGCAGGTGGAAAAAAAAGCACGAGAAGCATTTATACGAGTCAGAAGGGAGCCGGTGTTGGATGGACCCCCTCCAAAATGACGATAGCCAAGAAGAGTACAGTCTGAAGCACTTTTACATTTTTAAAATGTACAAATTCAGGTAAGAAAATATTGGTGAATCACAAATTTGTGGGTAAACTGTTCATACAGGGTTTGTGCACTGCTGTGAAAAAGTATTTGCCCTCCTCCCTTCCATCTTTGTCACGCTTAAATGTTTCAGATCAAACTAATTTTAATATTAGACAAAAATCATCTAAGTAAATACAAAATGCAGTTTTTAAATGATGATTTAACCCCGTCAGCGACAGAATGTACTTCAAAAGTCTCGCCGTTCCCGGACTTCCGGCAACAATTACCGCAATAACCCTACGCTGGGTGTGAATCGCAACTTCCCAGCTTTCAGAAACCGATAGGACAAACTGTCGCGTCATTACAGAAATTCAAAACACGTTTGATCGCAGCAGTGATGCGCACGGTGTTAACCAGCTGTTCACTGCAAGTAAGGGCAGGTAACAGGTGAACCGGCGGCGATCGCCTGCTGTTAGAGGGTTAATCCAAACCTACCTGGCCCCGTGTCACAAAGTAACTGCCCCTTTAAACTAATAACTGACAATGTCACTGTGGGGGGATTTTGGCCCACTCTTTTTTCATCCACATTGGAGGGTTTTCGATCATGAAGGGCCTGTTTAAGGTCAAAGCATCTCAATGGGACTAAAGTCTGGACTTTGACCAGCTGCTCCTAAACATTCATTTGTTGTTTTATTTTCTTGAGCCATTCAGAGGTGGACTTGCTGGTGTGATTCGGATCATTGTCCTGCTGCATAACCCAAGTGTGACTGAAATACATAATCATTAAACCCCCAGAATTTGTTGGAGAGGAAAAAAAAGGTCTGGGGCTAATGTGCTTTACAGCATTATTAATATGTTTAATTAACCTTTGGTAACTGAAATGTGACTGCAGGCTCCTTAGTGAACCCTCTCTCTGTTATCACATCATTCTGGTTTCTGATTGTCCCTGCAGCAGCTGTTGGCTGCTGTTACATAAATAACAGTCCTAGTGGCCGTTCTAATTTGCTGCAACGGCAAGCTGGAAAAAAAAAAAACCTGAAGAGTTTTGGATTTTTCTGCAGGTTAAACAGAAAAAAAGCATTTTGGTTTCATGTAGGACATCAGTCAGACTTACAAAGATCATCCCTTTTCAGACCTACGTTGGACACGGAACCAAAATAAAATCCAGGGTTTTCCCCCCACCACTGTCAGCCTGCCCCACAAAATGCCAAAGGGAATAAAACTACATGAATTAAAATTAACAAAACAAAACCATGTGTGCAGCTAATTTCTGTCCCCTTGCTTGATTTCATGCTGTGAGCGTGTCAGAAATGAAATGAGGAACAGTTTGACCAACCTGCTGCCTTCTTCCTGCGCTCCGCCTCTCTCTTCTCCTTCTTAGAAGGTGCGGCGCTCTCGGTCAGAATAGAAGCTTGCTTCAGATCCTCTTCAGTTATCAAAAACACGGGATTGTTCTTAACTTCCTGAAAAGCACACATCATTTAGTTCCACCTTCATGGACAGCCCCCCCCCCAGCATGCACATATAAATATGTGTAGAGTTGTACTTTCTGAGCTTTCTGCTGCATGGCCTCATCAAATAAAGAGAGGCAGTTGCTGATGAACTTCTCACTGACAACCACGGTGCCTCCCAGGATTCTGGCAGACGATTGGACGTTACTGTTTCTCATAGCCTGGTTAATCAGTATCCCGGTGTCCTCCGTTGACAAGCAGCTGGGCAGAATTGGCTAAAGCAGCCGGGACAGGAGAGGATGAGAAAAAGAAATCTCCAAAACACGTCATCATGCAACTTCCCTAAATATGATCAGTTTAAAAGGTTAGAGCGCTGACCTGGAGGTCAGCCCAAGTGGCGGAGTTGACAGCTTCCTCCACAGAGGCCTCCACCTGGTCGACCAGAGCCTGACCCACACAGGCCGCTCTGAGGAACAGCAGCTTGTTAGACTTGAAGCGCTTCTTAATGTAGCTGGATGGGTCGGGGATCCCCAGCCTGACCAACGCATCAAACTCTGCAGGACGAGGATTTCATCAGTACAGCAGTTTGTTTGATGTGGGAGTAAACAGGAGTAAATCACTCAAATCTCTGAGCTGCAGAGCATCAAGCTGAATCTGAACTTAAATATATGTTAAAAAAAAAATATATATATATATAATAATAAAAGTTATTATTGTTGGAGGTTTTTTTGCTAAAATAATGAACACACATTCAAAACTACAGCCCTAAACCAGACATTACTACAGACATGATAAGTCAAACTGCAGCAGTGAATGCAGCAGTAATATGAAGCTGTAAACATTAATAATGGTGAGACACTCACAGGGGACATTTTTCCAGAGGATAAGTATTTTAATAATAGATATTTAGATCATCATTATTGAAGTCTTTTTTTTTCCAAATGTATTTTCTTTCTGTGGTGCTCATATTAAATATTTAGTGTGAGGCAGCAGAGAGGCTGTCAGCACAGGTAGCGTCTCTTCTGGTCAGTTTATCTCAGTTTGCTGCTGATCCAAACTTTTCAGTAAGATGATTTTTCTGTGGTGTGTGTGTGTGTGTGTGTGTGTGTGTGTCAGCATATCATTCAGGTAAAGTAGCTGAAACCCCAAATATACAGTAAAATGCAGCACATTTAATACATAAACACATACACGTGAATGCAGCAATAATCTTGAACCAAGTCCTGTGCCGGTAACGCTCTGATATGGGAAAGTACGTTTACTTCAGAAATGAATACATTTTTATTCATGTACAATATGTAATATTTGCAGGACTTGTGCCTGAAGTGGGGACAGTGTGGTATTGCTACTTTTACCAGAACAAATGATCTGAATATGTATACCTAAGCTACAAACCACATTTTATATTTTTCCCCCAAAAAGTCATTACATTAATAAGGGCGTAGGGTTGTTTCTCATCATCTGCATGGAATTAAGACCTACCTAAATATCCATTTTGCTGCAGGAATGAGTCCACCCAGGCGTTCTGTGTTTTGCTATAGATATCAGGGACATACACAGCTTTGTCTTGTCGCCCTCCAACCACACTTCCTTTCAGACGTCCAGTATTCACCAACTCCTCCAAGACGGCTGACAACAACAACAACAACAACATTACATATTACAGCACACCCAAAGTGTCAAACAATGACAACAAAGCAAGGAAAACTGAAATCAATGTAGAAAATTCCAGGTGGAAGCACAGCGGGCTGCACACAGTGTGAGCTACCATCAAAGTTCAGGGTTTCTCCTGTGTAGAGAAACTTTGGCACCTCCTCAAAGAGGTTTTGGTCTTCCCCATGATCAGAAAAAAAATCATCTCAACTGTATCAAAAATATGTTTTGTTTTAAAGTTTCATTTACTATAAAATACAGTATTTTTATTCATCAAATAGTTAAAAATAAAATAAAATAAAAATAAAATAACGTGCCTTAAAAGGCCAATTTTGGGCCTGAGAAATCCCTGCAGTCAAAAATCTATATGTGAAGCGTGTAAGGACATAAACATTATACATAATTAAATGCAATTAAAAAATAAACAAACATCACAAAGGTTAAAAAAAACATCAGTACATTACAGAAATTGAGACTAGCAGCTGACAGACTACTAAGACACATGAAAACAAAGAAGTACATCCAGGAATAAAGGATAAAGCAGTCTCTCCTTACAGTACAGGAGGTGTTCCTGAAATCCAAACGCTGCGATTATACTGCTGACAGCTGTTGGCCTACAGAAGAAAGCAAAACAGCAGCACAATTACAAGAATGTACAAAAGCTGTTTAAGACAGTGGGTCTCATATGAGAACATTGGTGTCTTATTTTCCCATGATTCACATCTGTTAGCAGCACTGACAGTCCTAAATAGCCATATATGGCTAGCTATAGTGCTTCGTCTGCGGCAAAGACTCATTTACAAAATGCTAAGAAGTTGTGTTGTCAAAAACCTGTGGCTGAAAATACTGAACAGTGGACGTAGTTGTATTAGGGACTGAACAGGTGTCAATGCTGTTTACTAAAGCACAGATGGCTTTCATGGTGCCATGACAGCCACAGAGATTATTACAGCCTACTGAATGTGATATTATGCAATCAGGGGCATTATACTGACAATGCTATTGTAATTACTATCAGGCTGTCCAAAAAGCTCCCTTGAATAATCAGGCCCCATCTTATCTCAAAGACCTCAGAGTACCGTATCACCCTAACAGAGCACTCTCTGGCTTACTTGTGGTTCCTAGGATACTTAAGAGTAGAATGGGAGGCAGAGCCTTCAGCTTTCAGGCCCCTCTTCTGTGGAACCAGCATAGTTAGTGCTGGATCAGGTGACCCTGAACCCTCCTCCCTTAGTTATGCTGCAATAGGCCTAGGCTGCTGGGAGCTTCCCATGATGCACTGAGTGAACCACAGATCCTCTCTTGACTCCATATCATATAAACATATGATTGATTCATAAAGACACAGTGCAACTCCTTCTGACCTTCTCTGTACTTCTCCATCAACACTCTCAAAGCAAACATCACATCTGTAGTGCTGTTTCTCAGCATGAAGCCATACTGCTGCTCATTGATTGTGACCTCTCTTCTTAGCCTAACCTTCAACAACTCGTTCCCATATCTTCATGGAACGGCTCATCAGCTTCATACCTCTGTAGTTACAACAGCCTGGACCTTGATCTTGAAAAATCGGACCCATTACACTTCTCCATTCCTCAGGCTCTGAGACTCTATAAGATTGTATAAAACAATCTGATCAAAAAGTCCATTCCTAGAGTTCCATACCTCCACAGGTATGTCTTCTGGACCAACCACCTTTCCACAACCTTTCCATAGCTGCCCTCACTTCCTCTTTACTAATCCTCTGCACTTCCTGAGTCAGTAATTGTCCTTTTCTCTCTCTCATTTTCTACGTTCATCAGCTCCTCAAAGTACTCCTTCTATTTTCTGAAAACACTCTCTTCACCTGTTAGTATATTTCCATCTCTAAACTTAATCACCCTAACTTGCTGCACATCATTTCCAGCTCGATCTCTCTAATCAATACAAATCCCTTTCTCCTTCTTTAGTGTCCATCCTAATATACAATTCATTATAAGCCTTTGCCACCTCGCTCTTTGCTTTACGCCTCACCTCCCAGTACTCCTATTTTCTTTACCAACCTCTTCCTTGGAATACTTTCCTGTACTTCTTCATTCCACCACAAAGTCTCCTTGTCTTCTTTCCTCTGTCCAGAAGATACACCAAACACCTTCTTGGCAGTTTCCCTCAGCAACACTTTCCCACTCATCTGGCAACTCTTCCCTCCCACCCAGAGCCTGTCTCAACTGTTAGCTGAACTCTGTGCAACATTCTTCCTTCTTCAGCTTCCAACCATTTAATCCTTTACATTCACTCGCTTCCTCTTCTTGATTATTCAAAGTCATCCTGCAGTGTACCATCTGACGCTGCGTAGGTACATTCTCTGACACCACCTTGCAGTCTCCTATTTCATTCAGATTGCACCTTCTGCATTAGCTGTAGTCCCCCTGTGTGCAACTTCCTCCACTCTTATATGTCACCCTATGTCCCTCCCTCTTCTTGAAGTAACATGTTCATCACAGCCACTTCAGTTCTTTTATGCAAATAAAATTATTTGCAGTGTGTCATGGTAAACAACCTTTAATAAGTTTACATGTATGGAAATTTGCTTTTGTGACCTTGGTCACCTTTTTATAATAGAGTCAAATTATTATTAATATCTCAAATTTTAGATGAGAATCTAAAAATCAAGCTGGGATATTTTGCCTCTGAAACCTGTTCTAGTATTAATATTTAAATTTAGCTTCTGAGCTTCTTTTAAGAACCAAACCCTGGAAAAGAAGCTGACATAATTTTCTTAATGTAATGTCTGACTTTAACAATAAGCTCAACATTAGTATGCATGCATTCACTGGGTCCAACATCAGGATGATCATCAAACCAGCTACCAGCAAACAGCTTCAGTAAGTATACATAAAGGAAAGGAAGACATAACAGAATATAACAATTGGCTATGACAGAACATGAAAAACATTTTCACTACCGTCTGTCAACTTTGCAAACCCAGAACGTTCCTGATCGACCTGCCGGGACTCTACAATACAAACTCAACACCTGCTAAAATTAAAGGGCGTAACATTTCAGCAGACAGAAAGCCTCCATTTCATAACTTCTGAATATACAACAGGTTAAAGGCACTGTTTGCATTTGGAGGACAGTCTCCAGTAACCTTTATCCATCCATCCATCCATCCATCCATTCTCTTCTGCTTATCCTGTTCAGGGTTGCAGGGTCGCAGCTGTCATAGGGCAAGAGGCAGGGTACACCTTGTACAGGTCGCCAGCCTGTCGCAGGGCTAACACAGAGACAGACAACATCCACACCTATGGGCTATTAACCTAACCCCAGTAACTGCATGTCTTTGGACTGTGGGAGGAAACAGGAGTACCTGGAAAACCCGCGCATGCATTGGGAGAACATGCAAACTCCACACAAAGGCCCAGGTGGATTCGAACCCAGACCTTCTAACTGTGAGGCAACAGTGCTAACCACCAGGCCACTGCGACCCTGTTTATTTAAGTTCAATTTTTTTTTTTTTTTTTTTTTAAACTGACTTGACTTCGGACATCTCAAGATTAGTTTATCTGCAGAAGGGAAAAAACCCAAAACAAGAAATATTTACCATTTTTGCAACATTTACCTTGTGACTGCACTGAAAAGCCCTTGTATTCTGGCTTTGTGGCGAGCAACAAAAGCCGGAGTGAATATGACTCCTCTGTTGTACTGGTCCATTTCTCCATGGATAATCTTTCCCAGACGCTTCAACAACTCCTAAAATATAGATGAGAAACCCGCACAGACTTCACTAACACAGAAGTCAGAAAGAAACAACATGTCAAAACAAGCTAAGGCCACAAAGAAGAATAAATCCTGTAAATACAAAGATGGCACAATGCATTGTGTAGGTTCGTGAGCAGATTTCTTCTTGGATTAAGAGTCATGTAAAAACTGGCTCACCTCAGTTAAGAAGTCTCCTGGTAGGTCATAGCTTTTACACAGCTCTGCAACACTGATCAGACCAGCCTCCTGCAGTTTGTCATTCACTTCTTCAGCTAAACGGTCCAGATACGTGCTGCAGACCGCAAAGCATGAGCAGCATAAACACAGCGCCTCACTCTCAGGTAACATGTTCAGACTTGACTCTCCATCTTAAATACTTTGAGGGATTTTTTTTAGAGAATTATTGAGAATGAGAGAATTTATGTGCCCTATGCTCCTCCCACAATCCAAGTGAATCTTAATTACAAAAATAACTGAACTGTTTTAAAGTCTTTTGGCTCTGTAGCAAAATATCTTTGAACTTTTTGCTGGCATAAAATTGATGTGCACAACAAGTAAACACAGATAAATGTAATCTTATTCACAGATAGGCCAATAACAACCAGCAAAGCTTCCTTTATTGCCTCCTTCAGCCTGAAGACGCACTGGAGCATTTTTAATGAAAGGACATAATGCCATCCCACAATTCATAGCGACGCACCATCTGCCCAATGAAGAAAACAATCAACATAATAGACGGGTGACACAGATTGTGTCAATATTAATTATAAGTGTGTTTTCTGTGTCATACCCTGCTGATATGTTTTGAACCTTAAACAACAGCCTATGTTAAACCCACAGCTGAGCTATGAACAGCTGCTATAGTAAAATTAGCTCTCTAAATCAACATCATGCTACACTAAAAAAATGACCAAAGTGAATCTAAGGTTTATCAAAATATAGTTTGTGCCTGTATTGTCAACCTTTAGAATTATCATTCATTTTTACCTCAAATACTACTTCAGATGGGTAAAAACAGTACAGTACAGGTACTATAGGCTAATGAGAGCTACAAGCTGACTTAAGTATTACAGCTTTTTGTCTTAAAAAACAAAAAAAAAAGTCTTATATCCCTAAATATCTTGCAATCCAATTCCAGAAACACTGAGCATGTGTGCACTGAATCTATACAGTCTAAAGATGCAGCTCGGTAACCAAGCTTGCCAGTGTTGGCTGATAACTTGGTATTCTACTCTTTCATGTGTGACTTTACGGTAGCCATCTTTTTATACAGTTTATGCTTAATACTCACTCATCAATCAGCTGTCCCAGCACAAGCTGAACCCCTTTATCAGACTTGGCAATTTCATTTGCTCTGTTTTCAACATGGACCCAATCCACATTGATGATCTGAAAGGAAGAACATCAAGAAAACATTCATAATACATGTAACCCAAAATCTTGAATGAACTTAAACTGTGTATCTCATCTACAGGCGTGAGGTACAAGGTACAGGTGGAGTCACACACCTGCTGGAGGTCCACGATGTTGATTCTCCCTGTCAGACAGAATGACAGCATTTATTTTCTGTCATGATCCACAGTTCTGAAAATGATACAGTTCTTAATGCCACAGGGACGATGTGACATTTCACTTCTTAAACTTTTGTACCACACCTCCGTGCACGTAGAGTTCATCTCGGATCTCCCTGCTGATCTGAGCTGGGGTGACGTACTCCTTGCCATCCAGTGTGTGCACCACCTCCAGCTTCTTGTCTTGGACTAGTTTTGCAATTATTTCAATGCAATTCCTTTCCGAGAGCCTGAGGAAAAGTTTACAAAAATGGCGTAAGGGACAGTATAGCATCTATATACAGTATGTTTATTTCTTATTACGACTAACAGCTGTTACAAGACAGGACACAATCTCCACCTCATGGCATTACTTTAAAATCAAAGTTTGCTGACAGCTGGGATTAGCTTCGCTGCTATCAGCTCCCGTTACTTGCGTTTACCTTTGCACTGTGTCAGCAAACTGCGCTCTCTGGAAGTCCGCGGCAAGCCGGCGAATCTCTTCCCAGTCATCAGCCATTATTACAAGTTTATGTGTTCGCAAAAGCCGCCGGTTAAACACCCGCTTTCATCAAGCTTCAGCTAGCAGTTGGTTAGCTATCCAAACAGTCCAGCCACACGTCAACATACAATATTGAACTACGGTAAGCCGGAAGGGCCACAGCTTCTCCTCCCACCTTTCGCGCATGAGTCATCCAGAGCACTGATAAAGAGATCGTCTGCTTTGCATGGAGAGAACTTTGTCCCAAAAGGTTGACAAACATGTATGATATGATATACAACCGTAAACTAAGGTGTTAAAATGTGTACAATTATTTGTGTGTCATTTTGATTACTCACAAATGCGTGTTCCAGTCCAAACACGAATACAAATCGATTCGAACACGTAAAATAATTTTACAAATGCGGACATCCAAACCTGAGCAAACAGCAATGCTTTAACGCACACATTTTTACTTTCAGCCTGAAAAATCTGATATTTTTTCACTTTCAATGAGATTCCTGTGAGTACAAAAATATTTGTGTTATTTTCGCTCGCTTACAGATCATCTGGCACGCGCACAAATCACCTGATACGCACGGATCACCTTGCATGTGCACGCGGGGTTCTGAGATAACCCGCGTTAATCAAAGTGAAGTTTTTAAATGATGATTTCATTTATTACGGGAAAAAAGGCCATTCAAAGCTATCTGGCCTGAACTCTAGTGGGACTCACAGGTTCTGCTTTATCAGGGTTCGTACACCTTTTCCATGATCAAATTCAAGCACATTTTAAGCACTTTCAAGGTCCATTTTCACAATTTTCAAGCACATTATAACATTATTCACAAAATTATTCACAATTATAAACATTTTC